>JAVSBV010036167.1:0-11443 GCA_033117975.1 Parotocinclus spilosoma | reverse complement strand
CTAAATTATAAACAAACTGAAAAAGGTGGTGATGACTCCGGTGCTTAAAACTGCCTCACCTGGGAGGAGTTGAACAAACAAACAAATTATATGTAAACAAATAAAATGTATTCTGGTGATGTGTGTAGAATGTATTGCACATGTACAACAATTAAACAAAGAAATAGTATTTATTGTTATATAAGCAATGTTGCTAACATAAGTTGAAATTCTTGTATCTTGTTGTCTTGTTAAATGTGCATATTTATTTATATGTATCTATTATTTAACGCCCAACCTCAGTACTTGGTGGAGCATCGTTATAATGAACGATTTCACCAAGGTCCAAGTTCACCACAGAAGGCGTAACAAACTCTGTATGACTATCCAAATACCTTCTATCATATTCTAGTCAGGGTGTAGAGACTACATTTACAGCATTTAGCAGACGCTCTTATCCACAGTGACTTACAACTTATACAGTCTTACAATTCAAGCAATGTTGGGTTAAGAACCCATGACCATCAGGTTCAGAGTCCAGTGCCTTAACTAGGCTACCACAGTCCCCACATGATGCCATGGAGAACGTGATGCTGCCAGCAACACCATTCAGGGTGATCACTTTAGTGGTGTTAGTAATGGTCTGGCGAGGCCTGTAACTGCAAGGTTGTCTATACCTATACAGGCTAGACAATGGCACCCTGACAGCTATTAGATATCAGGTTAAAATCCTAGGACCCACTGTCAGATCCTGACTCGTTTTGGTGCGTAACAATGCATGGGATCATGTAGCAAGAGTATGCAGACAGTTCTTGGGGCTAAATGATTGGGCACCCTTAATTGCCTTAATACTGCCTTGTGGCCTAGTTTCCTGAAGGGAGGAGATCATGCTCTGCTCCAGTATATCACAGGACATGTTGGCATTCATGGTTCCCTCAATGAACTATAGCTCCCCTGGCTGTCAGCACTCCTACATCCCTAAACCATGACATTCCCACCACCATACTTGACTATAGACAAGACACACTTTGTCCTCTGCAGCAATAATGGCAGCACTCCTTTTTAAACATTTTTTTTAAGCCAACCTCTGGATTTGATGCTGAGCACATGCACTCAACATCTTTGGTTGAAATTGGTGATGCAAGTTGTTAAAACTGCTGAACTTTCCACCATGCTGCAGCTCAGTGTCAGGGTGTTGGCAATCTTTATAGCCTAGGCTCTTTATGTAGTTGCAGCAATATATTTTTTTTTCCACTAGGTGCCATGTTGAACTTCCAATGACCAGTGTGAGAGCAATAACCCTAGATTTAACACACCTGATCCCTATTCACGCCCGAGACCTTGTAACACCCTAATGAGTCACATGATACCTGGAGGGAAATGGCTAATTGGGCACAATTTGGCCAATTTCACTTGTACTCTCTTTTGTTGCCACCAGTTTAGACATTAATGGCTGTGTGTTTTGAGGACACAGCACATTCACACTGTTATACAAGGTGTAGACGGAATAATTTACATTGTAGTAAAGTGTCATATCTTTAGTGTTGTCCCATGGAAAGATGTAATAAAACGGTAACACAAATGTGAGGGGTGTACTTGTGAAATACTGCATGTGCTCGTCCCATCGTTTACCACCAGGTGGAGCGTGTGTGTAGTACAAGGAAAATTGAGCAAGGCCTAAATTGCTTTTGACATGTTTGATGCCTTATCACGCATAAATGCAGACGCTTTGCTCTTCATTATATTTTGGTTTTTGATCATTTTATCAAAAGCGATTGTGAGTTTGTGCTGGCCTACTTTTTTGTAACTACGTCAGTCACCGTCAACTAGGCATTTAATGTAAGCATCAACACTGGGATCAGCTAATTGAATCAAATATCATGCGTTCAAATACATCACATCAGCGCTTCAAATACATTGAGCTGTGACTTTAGATTTAAGTAGTTTATGGTTATATGATGACACCGTGTTGTTCACAACCGATATAAATGTTGTGGTGCCATATTGTATTCAATCTGGATTGCCAAACCGTGTTTAAGGTTGCTTGTCCAGTGTCTTGTTATATAAAAACTTGATTTGGACTGTGCAACTGATTTAAAATGTAGTTAATTGTGTGGTTTTCACTGTACTCAAGTTTCCTCATGTCATGGCACGGTTGGTAGCACTGCCGCCTCTGGGGGTTTATTCCCAGAGTGGAGCGGCCGGGGTCCCTTCTGTGTGGGTTTACTTCTGGTACTCTGGTTTCCTCCCACAGTCCCAAGTCACGTGTGTTGCACTGATGCCGATAGTGACGTTAAGTAAACCAAATAAACAAATCATGTCTCTAGCTCCCCATAGCTACATGCATGAGTTTCAAAACCTTCTTCCAAAGCCAACAATGGAAATGCACCCCAAAGGCTCTAATCAAACCTGTCTCTGTACCTTGTACCCTCAGAGACTCAAGCTTGGCTTGACTGGATCCTCCACGTAGGATAAAAGGAAGACAAGCAGCCAGGTGGCATGATGTTCGATGCCAGTCTCTTGCTATCTTCAAGCGCTAACTTAAATCTCACATCTTCACTCAGCATTTAAATGAAGACTGAAAATGCAACTGCATATTTAAAACAAAACAACATTTTTTTGTGTGTTTTGTTGACTTGCCTACATCAGATCTTAGTAGGTTTTGCTTAGATTGTGTTCTTGGGATATTCATTACTTGTACTGACATAAGATTGGTCTACTATGAGGCATACAAAGCACTTTTGTAAGTCACTCTGGATAAGGGTGTCTGCTAAATGCTGTAAATGTACCTGGTGTGAACTATCTACATCATAATACCTAGCACAGAACAACAAAACCAAGATAACAAAATTGGTTAATGGCCTGTTAAGTTTGGAGCAAAAAAATGACAATTCTGATCATGCGTCCTTAGCTGTGGGTATTATTTTCTAATCAATGTAATATATAGTGCTAACAAATTTATTTTAATGAAATATCCCCTAATTTTTGTGAGCAGTGTATTTTACATTGATAAATTTGTGGTGGCACGTTGGTAAGGTGATAAATGAAAGACCAGAAGCAAGCCCAAGAACCGACTAGCTAGCACTGTTAGGCTCTTAACAAACAATTGCTTAGTTTGTACCGTTATGGTTGTCATTTTTAAGTTTTGTAAGCTCTGGATGATCGGGTTTAATTTACCTGCTAGTGAAATGGAGCTTATATGAACTTATCAGAGTTCTTGCTGCCAGTAGCTTTTACAGATTGCATTTGCAACAATCAGTCAGTACTGTTATTATTAAAGAATTGTTTGAGTCATATAACATATCTAACGTTAGTAAGCAAGAATTAGTAGCTACATTTACTTCACTGGCTGTTGGCTCAGCATTTAGTAGACAGCCATATCCTTGGTGTCCTACAGAAGTGCTCTGTATTCTTCTTAGAAGATATTACCATTATGTATTTTTTTTGTATTATTTTTAGAAGATAAAGTATCATGCTTAAAAGAAATGGCCTATAGCCCAGGAACAGAAATGACTTTCAAGTTGTAGGTAAAAAAAACATTATTACAACTTTATTTATATAAAATTATTAAATAGGATTTGTAAATGTAATTTGTAAGTGCAGATCTCAGGTTGCTTATGTACTGAATGGTAAGTCTAAGGTTCATTTTATCACCTGCACGCCTGTTCAGAGAAGAATCTCAATGCTTGTCTTCCTTTATCTTCAAGGGTAGCTCCAGGTGGACATAATATTCTTCTTAAATTAACAGACTTCTCAAAATGTTACCATTGGATTCTGTTTCCTGTTGCATGTCCGTACAGATTTGTGCCGTTTAACGACCATGTTACGTTCTGTGAAATAGGATGTTGCCTGGCAGGAGCGTCTCTTTTATGCTACTTCAAACGTGAAATTTCACAACTTGACTGACAAGTGCAAATGACAAGTAAATGCATTAGGGGTATTGCTGGAATCGTACATGGAACACAACCATCTACACAGTATTATGTAATTTCTCAATCATTATTTGAAATACAGTAATGTATCATTAAACCCCTGTATAGGTGCATGATTACAAGCAACACTATGACATGCACACAAGCACAAATAACTTGCGCAACAAAGTCACTAAACGCCTAGCATGAATAAGAGCAGTCTGTTATCCAAACGTGAGGTAACGAGCATGCAACCGATAAGGTATTTATTCATACACACATCTGCTGCTGTGTGCAGATCTGCGATGCTGAATGGCTCTTGAGGTGACCATCTATTTATGGCCACAATATCTGCAACTGTTTGGGCCAGCCAGTGCCCACCGGGGCACCTGAGATGGGGCGCCAATCCATAGTAGGGCACACGCACACAGTTCCACACTAAGGGCCACTTCAGAGACACTAATTAACCTAACATGCTTGTCTTTGGACTGTGGGAGGAAACCGGCGTAAACCCACGCAGACACGGGGAGGACCCAGACCGCTCCACCCTGGGATTGAACCCAGGACCTTCTTGCTGTGAGGCAGTGGTGCTACCCACGAGCCTCCTATTATTATTATTATTATTTTTATTATTTTTATTATTATTTTTAAGACCTTGGATAAGAGGAACAATGATTTATTTTAGAAATATTACTTTAAGTTATTTATATAGGCCATGTTTCTTCTGTAATTTTTCTGAACTTCATGTCAGATTCTCTCTTGGTGACTGTTGCAGCAATGGCTGTCTATACTGGCTACGTGTTTATGCCGCAGCACATCATGGCCATTTTGCACTACTTCGAAATGGTCCAATGAGGACATGTGAACAGCAGCGCTCTTCAGAATGCCCATAAATCCCCCCTGGTGGTTTGAAAACGGAGTTCAGGCTTCTAGCCTTTTGACTTTGATTACTGGAAAATACTGGATTTTGGTGGGCTGAGATTGCGATGAACTATGATGACCAACTGACAAAAGTCGGATAAACCAGTCCATTGTTGTCTTTCTGTCTGTGGCTTTAATGCTCTGTAAAGAGTGCAGTGCCTGAGATCTGGAGCACAAATGGCACTATTAGTGAATGGCGTCTTCTGCACGGCTCACAAAAATTATGGGATATTTTTAATGAGAAAATTCATATTGATATATCCCCTACCTTTTGTGAGCAGTATATAATGCTGCTGTTTTAAATAATATTTAATTTTTCCTTTGATAGCAGCAGTTTATTGAAAATAGTAATTTTGTGATAAATATGTATATTTCATAGTATACATGTTTGTAACTGTTTTATAATGATTGTTTGTGACAGGTCATTAAAAGTTGTTTCTATCAGTGGAGAATTGCATTAATTTAATATCATATACAAGCATTTTTTTCCTTGTTCACTGTGTTAGGGGTGTAACCAGAGGCATAGGTTACTGTATGGTGGTTGATATGATATATACTGCATGTGGACTATATTCAGTGGGGTACTGTGATTTCTGTGACGTGTAAAACATGGACTGGGTCACAGATTGGTTTTTAAACTTGGGTTTCACACATTAACATGTGCATGGGTTTTGGGCTATGAACCCTTATTTTATCGTTTTTCCTAGTAGAAATTTGTCTGTGACCGCCCCAGTTTATTTTACACACACTGAAGAAAGGACACATTTGTTTTTCTTGTTACCAAAGTGTACATGCACTGCTCACAAAAATAAATTGATATCTCAAAATGAAATATCGCTTATTATTTTGTGAGCATTGCATTTAAGTCATAGAACTAAGCAAGGCATCAAAAGACTTGTTTTTGTTATAATCAGAAATGTACTCTTAAGTAAAATGATTATTTCTATTTCTTGTACATGTTAAATCCTCTAACTCAAACCAGTTCATTTGCAGTTATTTTGAAATTACTTTTAATATATTAATTATTTGTTTTTTAAAATTTGCTATAGTTGCTAGTTAAGTGATAGTGAGACAGATTTCCAAGTTTTGTGTGTAACAGGATGCTGGGCAGTAATTTAGATACTTTGCACATAGTTTTATTTAAACATGAATATTGATTTTAAAAACAATATTAAAATACTTGGGTAATTCTTTGATAAAATGTGAAATTTTTGATAAAACAAAAGTGAAAAAACATCGCAGAATGATACCATGTTCCTTAATGCCTTTCAAAATTGTGATTCTCTCTGTTGGCAGCAGGTGTCGCAAGGGGTCACCCGGACAATTTTTGTGTCATTCAGAAGTGAATTAGATGTATATAATACTTTTTATTTTGGATTTTTCTTTCTTATTATAATTCTTAAGGCCTCTGCTGCTGGACAGACATCAGTTGGATGGACATTAAATTACACATTTTACAGATATGACCTGAGTTAAAAATGTTCACTGTTACACTCCTTATGAGCTATTTCTAAGAATGTCTCCAGTTTTGCATCAAATCAGGTCCAGTATTTTGAAGAGCTATTTTTCTTCAGCTTCTCTAATGAAAACATATTGTATTGTAGTACAAAATATGCATTATGTATCATATCACTGAGTTTGTGCTACACCCCACCTGTGTGATTAAATGCAGATAACTGCCTGTGCATTAAATTAAGTAAATGTCATGTCACCTTCCTCCTGTGTACCTATTTAGTAAATACTTTCTTCACTTTGTGCTGAGTCTTTGTCCTTTCACATGGTTATTTAATTTAACTGAGCTAATAATTCAAACTTTCTACAATTCAAGGCTAACAAATAAATGGGATTTTAGTGGCCCAATGTCAGCAGTCTTTTGATCTAAAGAATAAAAAATGTGACACATTGTTTATTGAGCTAACGTCTGTCTGAAAACATGTTAGCCATACATAATTGTTTGGCCTTCTTAATTTTTAGAGCAACTGTGATTTTCGTAGTAGGTGACAGGAGTAGATGCAGGTACACTATATTGCTAAATGCAGACTTCATTGAATTAGTGAGCTCTCTTATTGTAGCCACACTGCTCACAGGTTTGTAATATAACGCATACTGGTTTGTCTTCACACACAGTGATAATAGAATGGATTGTACTGAACACTTCAGTGACTTTTTTAAATGACACATTCACAGGTTTCTGCTTCCCCATTAAGACAATTGATTATCTTTCTATTATGCTGTCCTAAAACAAAGTGCAGAAAGAAATTGTTTTCTGGCTTTTATGAAGAACTTGACTGCCCTTAACCATCAGACACATTTAAAATGAACTGGAATAACAGAATTAGTGCCAGCCTCTCATAATCCAGTGGAAAGCTTTCTCAGAAAGGTGAAGGCTTTTGTAGTATTACGGAGGGGGCAAATGCCAACTAATAACAATGTTGTTGAATGTTATTTTTTTGGTGTCCGTAGACTTTTGGCTGTATAATGTATGCAGTTTATTTGGGGTGATTGTTGTTGATGTTAATTAATGTGCAGAATTATGCAAAACATTGGAATACTCCTGGTCAGAATATATTTTTTGAAAATTCTGTAATGGAAAATACACTGCTCACAAAAGTAGGGGATGTCTTAGTGTGGATATTGCATTTTAAATTATCCACTCATTCTTGTGAGCAGTATAGATTTGTATGTCCAAATGAAACTTTTGAAGTATTCCTATATTGAAAATGAATACACATGTCCCTGACCCAAACATTTGCATGGTAGTATATGTTTGCTGACTTACTGCTACAGGACTGTGGGATAGTTTACATACCAAGCAATATAATTCAACCCAGATCCACCTTACTGGCACAGAGTCAGAAACAAAGCAGCTGCTGGTTACTGTTTAAACTGTTGGATGAGGAACTTCTCACGTACATGCTCAAGGGTTACCTGGACCTAAGAGAGGACAAACAGAATGCGCTGCCAACTTAGCAATTATTTTCAGTTCCAGTGGGTTCATGCCCGGAGGTGTTAGTAAACTGGACCAGCTCACTTTTATGGGCCTCAGTAGCACTGGGTAATAATAATAATAGATTTATTGCAATTTCATACCAGTGCTGTTAGTCATTTGTTACTTTTGAAACCTATGTTGATATGGTATTTAATATGACATTATATACTGCTCACAAAATTAGGGGATACGTCTAAATGAAATATCCCATAATGAGGTGTCATTTACCTTTCCTTGCAGCATTGTCTTGTGGTCTTGACGTTCTCTGCAATCCTAAAATCTGGTCTGGCGTTCACTTTCAAACAGGTTGTGAAATAGAAGCAAAGACTAATTTTCAAAATGTGGTTCTGTGTTTTTATTTGTTTTAGTAAAGAAATAACACCATTATTAAAATGTATCTACATATCCACGCTGAACAGCCCTACCCTTACTTTGAACTGTAATTCGAGATTTAGCTAGGTCTATTAAGCTTATGGTGTGTAAATATGACCTTCGTTCACATTTAGTTTCATATTCAACACTGAAGTTGAATAAAATGCTATCACCACTTGTTTTAAATATACACTATGTAGACAATGTTTTGTGGACATACCTTTTAATTACTGAGCTACGCTATTTCAGCAACACTCACTTGTGATACATGCATAATATGAAGCATATATTTCTGTATATTTTTTCCACTAGAATGGGTTGTACTAAATATACCAGTGACACTCAATATGACACAATTCAGTTCATTAACAATCTGGCAGTTGTTGGCAATGAGTCAGGGGATCATCAGGGTCCACCAGAGTGGTGTCAAGATAATTGGGAACTGCTGGGGCAATATCTTGAGAGACAAGAGTCACATCCCTGGAGCCTGTGTGGCCTTGGGCAATAAACCTAGGGCAAAATCTTCTACATTGATGTTTACGCTGTTCTGAATTAAGGAAGGTTAATAGTCCAAAATAAAGAATCTGAATTAAACCATGTAGGATTAGGTAGCGACCAGGGTGTGCCAATCATTCTGACAACTACAACACAGTCATACACAAATCATTCTAAATTGTCTAAACTGGAGATTTGATGGCTAAACCCATCCAACACCTTTGAGATTAATTGTTATGCCAAAGGTGAGGCAGAGCTTATCGTCCCTGGCAGTCAAAACCAAAACCAAAAGCTTCACAGCAGCATGAAAGCTGTACCTGCAAACTTCACACTAATACCCATGTTTTGTCCTGGAATTTTTGTTTGATCTACATTTTTTTGTTTGTCCACAACTTTAGAATTTGTACTGTTTGTCCAAAACTTTACCATTTGTACAAGTTTATCATTGTGCATTTCATAATACACAGCAGCATAAGCACTATACAGTCATGACCAAAAGTTTTGAAAATGACACATGTAATTCCCTGCCATGACAATGACCTTATCACAAAGATTACTGCAATTCAGCCCTACAAAATGGCCTGCTAACATTATTTGAATGATGATCATGTTAGCTCAGGAGTACAGGTTAATAAGGACCAGACAGCTGATGTTACTCTGTCATGCTAATTAATAGAGACGACTGGTTGCTTTAAAGGGTAGTGGTGTTTTTAAGTTTTCTTCTGTTAACCATGGTTACCTCCAAGGAAACACATGCAGTAATCATTGCAATGCATTAAAAGGGTTTCACAGGCAAGGCCCATATTGCTTGTAAGATAACACCCTGATCAACCAATTCATTATCGAATCATCAAGAACTTTAAGAAGAGTGGTTCAATTGCAGCGAAGAAAGGTACCCATCAGAGCACCCAAAGAGTCAAGCAAGTTTCAGGACTGTCTCCTAAAGAGGATGCAGCTACAACATTGGGTCACCTTCAGTGCAGAGCTTGCTTAGGAATGGCAGAGGGCAGGTTTGAGCTTGGTGTTAAGAATGGCAGCAAAGAACCAACTTCTCTAAAAAAAACGATTGACTTTATGATGCAAGTATATGGATTTCACTGCAGAGGACTGGGGTAAAGACTGTTTGGGACATCTGGAAAAATTATAATCCGGAATAACCAAAGGTGAGCACTACCATGAGTCCTCTGTCATGCCAACAGAGAAGCATCCTGAGACCACTCATGTGTGGGGTTGCCTCTTACCCATGGCAGAGGGTTCACTCCAAAGAATGCCTTGGAACACTGCCATGAATGAGGAATGATATCAAAACATCATGCAAGAGCAACTTCTCCCAACAATCAAGGAGCAATTTAAAGATGAATAATCCAGCATAATGAAGCACAAGCAAAAAGTGACCCACCAAATCTTTGCATAAAGTGGATGTATTTGTTAAAAATATGGCATGCTTATAGTTGTACTTCATTATATATTAACATCCGACAAAAAGGTCTAAACAACCCTAAGGCTGCAAGCTTTGTGAAAACTTTGTGCCATTCTCAAAACTTTTGGCCACGACTGTACAGCCGACTTCAATCCTGGAAACCTGAGAGTTAAAAGAAACGTTCTGGGAGTTGTCTGATATGCATTTCATATGAATGAGTCAGCCTGATTTGGAGAGATCTATATGTAATGGCGAATGGAGAGTCTTGTGCGTGCTTGTGATCAATTTGGTGCTGCTCACGCCCATATTCTGAGAGGATGACAAGGGGCGCACCGGGCTTTCGCTTTACCAACAAATGGCAGAGCACCGTACGAATTGTGTAGAACAATTCCCCGAAGAGGAATCAAACTCGACCGTATCCAGTCCTATGAGAATGGACAATGATCCTGCACCGGGGAGGCTCCAACACAGGTGCCCGAGTAGAAGCGCACCATCAGAGCGCACCGGAACCGTCACTCTTCCGGAGGAACTCCGGAACCCTCGCAGTAACAGATCCAGTTCGAAAGATTGCAGGCGCGTTACTACTCACAGACTGGTGGTACAGTATGTATCTCCGTGTATGAACTCGTACGGACTGTGCATAGTAGATAACTTTTTGGGAGACAAGATTGGAGAGCGTGTTTTGCAGGAGGTAAGACGCCTGCACGAGGATGGAAGAATGCAGGATGGGCAGCTGGCGTGTCAAACACTGGGCCAAACGAAAACGATTCGTGGGGATAAAATCGCCTGGATCGAGGGTACTGAACCGGGCTGCACCAGTATAGGAGTTCTTCTATCAAGAACAGACAAGGTTATCACTTATGCAGATGGACAACTCGGAAACTACAAAATAAGAGGTAGACATAAGGTAAGCGCCGTACGCTGTACCTTACGCTGTACCTTACGCTGTACCTTACGCTGTACGTTACGCTCTACCTTACGCTGTACCTTACGCTGTACCTTACGCTGTACCTTACGCTGTACCTTACGATGTACGTTACGCTGTACCTTACGCTGTACCTTACGCTCTACCTTACGCTGTACCTTACGCTGTACCTTACGATGTCTTGATGCTGCTAAAAACGTTCTAGTCATGTGTTCATATATGAGACATTCTTTGAAACAGTGCGACATTAACTTTGTATATCTAAGTAAAATGAATTATAAGGTAGCACAACATGCCCAATGAATACTTATTGGTGAGTGTTCAGGTTTGCTATCTATCTGTCTGTCTAACCGACTATCTATCTATCTATCTATCTATCTATCTATCTATCTATCTATCTATCTGTCTGTCTGTCTGTCTGTCTGTCTGTC
>JAVSBV010036157.1:0-11443 GCA_033117975.1 Parotocinclus spilosoma | reverse complement strand
GTGGCTTCTTTTTTTGTAGTAAATGGAAATGTTAGGCAAAGACCTGTAGGTGGCAGTAGAGGGCTGGGGAGAAATTCAGGAGTTTTGGGGTAGTGATGCCAGAGACGAAGAGTTTCTTCCCGGATATTACACACTGTACACGTTCTTTGGTCCGATTAAGCAGAATTTTGGATTGACATGTATTTAAAAGGATTTGTTTCGGTACTTTAGGATTTGGTCCGAATAAGCGGCTGGTACCATTAACCGGTGGTCCTATTAACCAGAATCGACTGTATTTCTACCTTTTTTGTTAGTTTTCGTTCTTTCTTGCTTGTTTTCTCTAATTATTTCTTTTTCTTTCTCTATTAAGTGTCTTTTCTTTCATCTAACATTTCATAGTTTTTGTTTTTTTCTTCCTTTGCTGTTCTTTTTAACATTGTTGACATGCATGTTTTGTATTACTGTCAGCACTCATTTATATCCATTTTCACTTTTTTTTTCTTTCATTTGTTTTACTTTTATTTAAACAGTGACCTAAAACGGAGCATGGAGCTTTAGATAAATTTGAACCATGCTGGGATTTCTGTATGAAGCACAAAGCATCAGGCAGGATTCACATATCGAACTGACCCAGAGCTGGTGGCGAACTTTGCCAGCCGACACCCATCAATTACGCTTTACCTCTCTAACGCTGGCATTAAGTTCCATTGGTGCTTGCTGGAATGCCTGGTGACATTTGGAGATGGGCATTAAGCAGCACCATTAGTGCTTAGTCATTTTCCTTCCATTAGCCACACCACATTCAGGTCAGTGCATCACTATCAGTAATGTTCACTCCAAGGCATTATGCTCGACTTTAGTGTGGCACCGCTGGAGAGTTTGGTGCCATGCTGAAATTCTGAGAGTTTCAATGAACAAATCTAAAACTGATGTCATTTAGGCTTTTAGTAAAGTGTCAGCACAAACTGAGCAGCACAAAACATATTGAAAAAAAAAAATTTATATTGCTCCAGTGTTTTAGGGTTACTATAAAAAAAAATTAAAAAACTGGCTTCTCTAAATACTATGACTTTAATTTCAAAATATTCCAACTGCATTAGAGAAATAGTACGATTTTATTCACAAAATAATATAACTTTATTATAGAAATATTACATGTTTATTCTCAAAATAATATGGCTTTATTGTAGAATTATTACGATTTTATTCTCAAAATAATGTAAGATTATTATAGAAAAATAATGATTTTATTGTCAAAATAACATCACTTCATATTTGAAATATTACGATTTGTTTCTTAAAATATTTGCTTTTTTATAGAAAATATTACAATTTTATTCTTAAAATAATATTACTTTGTTCTCGAAATATTACAATTTAATTTTTTTAAATAATTACTTTTTATATAAATATTCTGGTTTTATTCTCGAATTATTATAATTATAATAACTTTTATAGAAAATATAACAATTTTATTCTCAATTCATATAACTTTATATATTTAAAACATTTTAGCACTCACTTTTTATTCTTTTCGAATTTTTCTTTTTTAGGATTAATTTTCAGCATTGTTTGATGTTTTGGTTCTTTATTCCTTCTTTCATCTCGTCTTTCTTTTAACATAAATGTAACTATTTTTAAAATATATATAATCATGTAGAATTACCGTTAGCTATATTCAACTTGCCTGCTGTTAGAACTGTTGTAGCGTTTACTGCTTTGCCCGTGGGAGAGTCTGCGTTACACATAGCACGAGGGGATTCTGTGCTGATTTAGCAACGGGACGGCGTCACCCGTATTTTGAATGGCTGCATGGAAATGCCTGTGTGAACGACCACGCTGACCCCTTTGCTGGAGAGAGTGGCGGATTGAGCTTGATAGAAACGAGGGAGGAGGAAAGGATTAGCCGTGGGGTCTGGCTATTTAGCATGGACTCTGGCACTGCCAGCTAATCCTGTTTATTTCCTTGCTGTTTCACCACTGTTACAAATCTCTTATATTTAAAGCGTGCCAGCGTCTATTTATTTCTCTTTGGCTGCAGGATCAGAGGCCTGAGCTCTTGCCATGCTAGCGACATGGCTTCAGTTCATCTGCTCTCCAATAATGCATGATGGGAGTCGTAGGCAGCCGAGTGCAATCTCTTCACCCAGTGTAATGGATCCAGGCTGTTTTATTGGCAGCCATGATTTAGAGCACCCAAGCAGAAACAAAGGCACCGGGACTGAATTTGTAAAGTATTATCTTCATAATGCCGGAGCAGCGGGCGTGCGCACACATTTGTGTACTGCATCAGAAGACCAGCCTGACTCGCATGCTAAACAGCTCTGAAGGACGAAGGCCACTGCGTATCCAGGGATCTGTGCTGCTGACTAATCTGCCTCAGGCTTGATGATAGATCTTTCATTCTCTGCTGCTGAACACACAGGGACATGCAAGAACACACTCCTGTATAGTCGAGACCGAGAGGCTCTTGGCTGCCAAAATGTCACATTATGTTTGGGATTTTCCTGCATTGAGGGAGCATCCCTTATAGAGAGATGACGAACTGTAAATACAACATGCACTGCATGACCAATAATACCGAGGGTATTTACTCCCTCAGCTAACTGACACACATTACACAATCACAATCAGGCTGCAAAGGAAAGATTAGATTGCAAAACAAGGATCTGATCACCAATTGGGATTTTCCAAATGAATATCAATCAGAAAATGTAATAAAGATCAGAAAACAGAATAAAGAACAGAAAATAGAATAAAGATCAGAAAAAGGAAAATAAAAATAAAAAAGCAGAATAAAGATCAGAAAATAGAATAAAAATAAAAAAGCAGAATAAAGATCAGAAAATAGAATAAAGATCAGAAAAAGGAACAAAGATCAGAAAACAGAATAAAGAACAGAAAATAGAATAAAGATCAGAAAAAGGAACAAAGATCAGAAAACAGAATAAAGAACAGAAAATAAAATAAAGATCAGAAAAAGGAAAATAAAAATAAAAAAGCAGAATAAAGATCAGAAAAAGGAACAAATATCAGAAAACAGAATAAAGATCAGAAAATAGAATAAAGATTAGAAAATAGAATAAAGATTAGAAAGTGGGAACAAAGATCAGACTGCAGAATAAAGCTAACAAAACAGAACCAAAATCAGAAAACAGATTAAAGATCAGAAAACAGACCCTCGGAATAAAGACTAGACCACAGAAGAAAGATTAGACCATAAAATCAAGATAAGACGAGAGACTGAACAGTAGATATCAGATATCTTAGCAGAATATTGGCCCACCAAATTAAGATGAGTCTGCTGCGTTAAGATTAGACTGTAAAATCAAAATATGATAAAAGATCATGGACTAAAGGTTAGGACACAAAATTAATTAAGATTAGATAAGATCGCAGACAGCATCACACTACATCCACACCTACAATGGTGGTGAGAAGCCTGTATGGAGGAAAACCCAAAGTTCACTCTTCTTTAGACGTATATTAACTTACTCACCAGAAAGCACGACCACAGGTTATACTGGGATTGTTGGGATTCAGTCTGGTATTGCTCCAGCACTATAAGTTAAGACAAATCAGGTTTAAAGAAACAGCTCTGAGCCTCCAGGAACACGGTGATGGATCATCAGGTTCCTGTAGTGAGCTTTTTGCATCCCCCCTGATCCCACACCTCCCAATGCCCTGGGCAGTCATCTTCACCATTCACCCACTCTTTGAGATACTTCAGCGATAACAAGCATTTTGGGAAACTGAAGGACAAACGGACCATATGTTCCAAAAAGTGCTGTGTTTCCTGATGGGGCTCCACCAGGCATCTAAGCAGAAGGTAGAGCGTCTCAAAGGTCTTAGACCTACTTTAGAGCTTCCAGGGTCTTCATTTGATTAATGCCGACTTTTTAGGTTTAGGGGTTTCCTTTCTTCTTCTTTCCTTGGCAGCCTCGTCCCCTGCTGTCTGTGTTCAGGTCTGTGTTTTTTTCTCGCCTTCACACTTTTCTCTTTGTCATGGTGAGTTATGAGAGAGAGTGCAAGAGTAAGAGAGAGGGGTGATAAACGGACTCTCAGTAGTACAGGCAGCAGCAGAAGTAGGTTAGACTTGACTGGCTGAAAATAGATGAGGTGCTCGTTAGACGCTTTATACCACCCAGGGGGCTGCTGGGATAGATGCCGATGTGACGCGCTGTGTAAGTTATGGCATCTGATTTTCAGTTAAGTGCAAAAAGTTATGTGACATGTGCTTCAGTCCGTTGTACTCCTTTAGAACATTGTACCCAAAATTTTGGAGAATGAGCTTACCAAAGCATTATAGAAGCTTTTTGAAGTCTGGATAGGTACAGCTGGGACTGACAGCCACTGTTATGCAAGTTCCTTAAGCCCTTAATGAAAGGTACTGGTGAAATATTGGGAGGTGTGATGGTTAATCTGGTGGATAGCAGCATTTAAAGTGGGCAGTGGTGGCTCTTGACGCTGGAAACTGATAAAGGCATAGATGGAAAAATTCAGTTCTGACCAAAATCCCATTGGCATCTGAACGGCCATTAATCTTTTCTGCTAAGCGTAATTGGTTGCTCTGGATAAGCTAAATGCTGTACCAAAAACTCTATAGTTTGTCCTATGAATGAGGTGATGGAGTGTCAGCGGAATCCATACCATCCAAGGTTCTTGGCTTGGTTTGACGTTTATTAGCTTTTGTCCTGTTGTGTCATCACCAAGTCACCAAATCACAAATCAACCTAACACCACAGCTGTGGTCCCACCTAATATTTTATCTGAAACCCATGAGAAGTCCAATTTATTTCTATCAAGCTTTCAGCAGTTTAGCAGCTTTTCAATGATCAGGCTCACAGCTGTAACTGAGCAATCCCAGAACAACAGTGGCAAGGAAAAACACCCTAAAGGACGTGAAGAAACCTCGGGCGGACCAAGACTCACAAAGAAAGCCAACCTCGCTGGTGTAGAAGGTATATATGAGAAATGAATCAAATATGAGCAACAGTTTAAGGACTGGAACTGATAATGGAAGAAGAGCTTGGGTGGATCCGGAGTTTGAATATAAATAGAACATCTTTGGGTGAGATCTAGATGATGGAAACCACACCGATCACCACCTTAACCTGCTTTTGGTGTTCCTATTTGAAGTAGCGAAATGGTACAGAAACCGTAATGGAGCTATCCCAAAAAGTCTATCATTTCTGTCTTTTCAGTATCTTTCTTTTTCATTATTGTGAAACCGTGACTGTTTTGAAAATTTTGCACCGTCGCTTTCTTCCTTTCCATTAGTTAGTTTTTATCTTTGGTGCCTCTCTTGCTTCAGATCGATTTGATAGTTTTGTGATGAACTGATGAAAACGAAACGTCTGGAACCTTCTCCTCTTCTTACCTTCACTTCGTTTGAAGTTTGAGTCGGCCGAGTCTCTAGCGTTTCTCCTGTAGAATATTTCCGCCATATTTCAGTCCACTCTGCCTGTCGAATTTCAGTACGTTCCAGTCCTTTAGAGATAGCAACATGGAGCTTGTGTGAGCTAGGTATTGTCGAGCAGGTGATTAGCATGCTGTGGGCATCGGGCTAAGCTAAGGATGAAAGGTTGGGCTTGGCAGTGCCTTTCATTTCTCTGCCACCTGTGATGGCACAGCCTGCCAACTCTACTAGCCATGAAACTTTTATAAATTCCCGCTTTGAACCTCCGCAACTCGCACTAATGCTCTCACTGCTGCTTTTTACCAGGCTTCCCTTTCAATCTAGCTCTCTTTTTTCACACATTCGCACACTCTCACACTCACACTCTCTGTCCACATTCCTTATTTTGGTCAGTGCTGAGCCTGGCACTTTAAAGCTCTTAGTAAAGACGGATACTTTGTTCTAAATGACTGCAGGAACAGCCAAGAGCAGCTCTGAACTTCCAACGTTCCCAGTTTTGTGCTGATCTCAGTCCAGCTGGACACAAATTAAGAAAAAAGTGGATTTTGCTGTGGCACAGCTCTCAGTTTGTTGGGTTCACCTAGCTTTTGTTTATACCTATTGGCCATTTAGTGTGTAAGCTTGCCATAAAAAAAGGATGAACCCCTTCTGGTCGCCAAAGGACCACTATGAGCAACCTTTCTCTGTTTTTTTTTTTCTTTGATTCAGGACATGGGATCATCCAGCATGCCTTCAGTACCCCTCATGGTGGGCTGTGGGGTGTCCTGTACTGCTCTGCTTATCATCTTGTTCATCTATGCTGCCTTCTGGAGGTGAGGTGGACTAAGCTTTTTAAATCAGTAATGTCGTTTTTAATCAGTATTGGTGTGCTTACCATTTAAATAATCATCTGTTTTAATCAAACTTTTAATATATAATAGATTGGCTGGGGAGGGAATACTCCAAATTAATCAACTACCTTCAGAAACAATTTAATTAACTTCTGTTTTGGTACTCCCCATGCATGGCAACCCTAATTTGCATACTGGCTAAACATGTAGCTCGACCGGGAGCGTTTAGAATAAACATGTAGATGAAATATATTAATCGTTTATGTATCATCATTATTTAACATACAGATATATATTAAACATTCAAATGTAACATTAAGGATTCAGACTAAATATTACAATTTTACATATATACTTATATACTTATATTACTAAATAATATATGTATATAAAATATTTGAGTGTTATATTTAATATTTAGATATAGCTTCAGCACTTGAAATTATTTTTAGATTAAATACATTTATTATTTAAATTAATTATTATATACACAGTATTTTATATATATATATATAATTTTTTATAATTTTTTTTCCTATCCACTTTACGATTAGCAGTGATAAACGTTTAAAAAACTTTAAATGTACAAACGGCGTCCCATACGTATGTGTTCATATACGATCTTTCTATACATTAATAAGCACATTTTAAATTAACAAAGCACTTCACTTGTGATTTGCTTAGAATTATAGAAGTAATGACACTAATTGTGATTGTGCAGCATTAAAACAGTGTGGCAGATGGTGCGAAACAAAGACTAGCATTTGGTCCTGGGTACCGACAGCGATCGTTTAAATATTTACTTACCACAGACAGGGGTGACTTTCAGCAGTCTTTTAGAGACAGTTCACTATGATCTGCACCACTGTGCAAAAGTATTAGTACAATGCTTTAATGCCCATATATAATACTGATAATTGGTCCCCAAAATTTGAATGACCATATATTCATTCATACATTATTTACCACCTTAATCCACACGGGGTCACAGGCCAACCGGTGCCGACTCTAGGGGCAAGGGCAGGAATAACCCTAGATTGGGCACCAATCCATTATAGGGCACACACACAGTCATGCACACAGTCACACACTAAGGGCCACTTTAGAGACAAAAATTAACCTGCATGTCTGTGGGAGGAAACGGGAGTACTCGGAGTAAACCCACACAGACACGGGGAGGACATGCAGACACCACACAGAAAAGACCCAGGCCGCTCCACCCTGGGATTGAACCCTTTCCCAACCTTCTTGCTCCCTTTCAAACTGGGATTCGTCACTCTATAATCCTCTTGTCTTGTTTCAATTTTTGTTCAGCATATCTTACACTTTTCACCCTGTTTCCTTTTGAAAAAGTTCATTCTTGGCTGCTACCCTACCGAAGAAAATACTTCTGATCAAGGGTCACCCTGGCAGCTACTGCTCTAGTAAATACTTACTATTGTAGTCTAGAGAAGCTTTTTTGCTTTTGGATTTTTTCAGTTTTCTAATACTGTATACAAATTTCCTATATCTTCTGATTGTATTATAATAAAGTGACTGAGAAATAATAATAATAATAAATCTCATCTAAAGGTTGCCCATGGCTTTGTGGCCAAGGCATTGTACTGTTTATACATATAAAGATGTATAACTGTAAAATGTTATGACCATCTACATCAAACTCTTGGCCTTTCTGACAGTCCAGGTGGCTTCAGGCTGTAGGTAATGACCACTGGGAGCAGCCCACAAGCTCTTTTGTTATTGGTCCATACCAATTTTACTCTTCTTATAGTCTTTACCAATGCCAATTTATCCCATATTGATCATGTAGACTATGAGAACTGCCTGTTTGATGAATTTGTAATGTAGTCAAATCGATGTTTTTCCCCATTTTACTGTGTATTTGTGAGTTTTTATTAACAAACTGTGTGACGTGATGCCCTTCTCTCCAACACACGCCTGCATGCGAACGCCAAGATTTAATATCCACCGTTTTGCTGAGTCCCGTAATTATTACTATAAAAACCCTTATTATATTCGATTCTATAATAATTACGCATTATACATTATATTAGAGCCAGTGGTTCAATATTACATTTAATTAGCGCTTGTAGTCTAATAGGCCAGTTCATGTCTAATCAAACCTCACCTTAGACCTTCTTCCACTGAACTGAACTTAATTAAGAATAGCGTGCTGTTTAGGTGCTGCTTTCTGCCTTTAAATGCAGTTCATTCTGGACCAATATAGATGAGGGTGTTAACAGGAGACACGTTTTCAATTAATGGAAAAAAGTACAAAGTCATTGCTTCCGCTGGTGCACGATTCCCTGGGTGGCTTCTAATCTGCGTCAGTGTCTGCTTCATGCTTTATTTGTGAGCAAGCTGTTCTGCCGCTGCTTTGAATTACAGCTAGTCGTAGAAATGTGGCGTAAATTTGAGCTTTTTGTGAATCCTCAGGTACATACGCTCTGAGAGGTCCATCATCCTGGTGAACTTCTGCCTGTCCATTTTAGCCTCCAACGTGCTCATACTATTGGGACAATCGCAGACGCTCAGCAAGGTGAGTCCGCCCATGACCTTTCTGGGGTATTTCTGAATTTTTTGTGACATTTAAGAACAGCAGTTGCTATAATTAACACACAATACTGAAAGGTCTTGCTGATAACAGGGGTCTGAAAAATGCTTTAGGCCAGGCTAACTCAAAATAACCTGATTAGACAAGCATCTCTGATGACCGCATTAGACTCCCTGAGACAGGTCGCCGACTGAAACGGTTGTTGAGGGGACGTTACCATAGTAACATTGTCTTTTTAGGCTGTTGTAATGTACATATGAAGAGTGCATGCTAATGATATGTGACTGTTTCAGAGATACAGTTACAAACACACACTAACGACACTCTAGAACCAAGATATAGACACGCAGTGCAATATAAACTCCGGTAAAGCAACATTACTGGCTGCACACAACCAAGAGGGAATGAGTCCACCTGAATAAACTTTCATTTCCAGAAAAACAAATCCAGCATCAGCATTAAACCTTCAGAGAAAAATGTGAGGCCTAAAAGTGTCAGTGTACGTAAAATTCCAAGCATGAGAAAGATTCTACTTATACAAAAAGTTAAATATTAATTAAAATAAATCAATAAAGAAATATAAACAAAACATCCTTTTATATTTTTTACTTTAAATAACTCACTAAAGCCAAACAGATGTTCATCAGATGATCGTAAACATCGATATACATACTGTATTTTAAGACCAAACTTTAAACCTTGAGGCAGATGGGCTACAAGAGCAAAATATCAACTCGGATCCCCTTCCTAAGCCAAAACCAGGAATTAGAAGCTGCCACGAGAAAAAAAAAAAAAAAACAGTTTTGACATTTGGAAAAACGTGACCTGGCCTGTGAAGTCTGCAGTTTTGCCGATTTTGAGATTTAAATTACTTTTTACATTCATTACATTTAGCAGCGACACAACTTATACAGTCTTACAGTTCAAGCAATGGTGGGTTAAGGGCCTTGCTTAAGGACCCAATAGTGGCAGCGTTGTTAGAGGTGGGATTTGAACCCTGGACCATGAGGTACTTTAACCGCTAGGCTACAACAGTCCCATGTGGTACAGATCAGAATTTGGCGTAAACCGCAAGCAGTCGTGGACAGAAATCCCTTTTGTTTTAACCGTTTGATAAAGGCACGAGGTCTGAATTATAATGGAAAAGGACCAAAGTACTAAGCAGGGTGTCTCAGTGCCCTGTCTCTGGTCCCTAACAAGCATTGTTACTTACCGTGTGTTTCCCTTTACACCATCCTTTAATCGTTGCTCACAAAAACATCACATCTTTGTGACCCTGGCGTGCAGACCAAGATATTCCAGGCACCCAGAAAGCCCAACATGACCCTCAAAGCATAAGCAATTGGCACAGTCATGGCCAATTAATCCGTGCCACCTTCAGCAATCGTGTCCATATTACCCCAGTCCTGTCACTGCGCAGACGCAGACTCATAAATATGGTAAATTAAGTAAGGCTGCTTTCGGCTGGGCAGCTTTATGGGTCGGCTTTTTGTAAGAGCGCTGTATCGCTAGACCAAGGGACACAGAACATTAGAACAGCAGAACAAACTCACTTTGCTTTTTAACGCTGCCGTATTCATCTCACAGTCTCTCGGACTATCTGTTTTGTGTTATATACCGGTATAATGCCAGTTCCGTTCCCGTTCAATTGCCCAGATTTGCTCCGTAGCTATACGTAACAGGCTTTTACACGTTCTCCCTCTCTTTCTTTCTCTCGAACACCCACCTCATCTCTTTATAGAAGAGCTTTGACCTTTTAGCACTGCACTCTCGTACATTTCTACACATGAACAGACACACGGCGACTTCGGCAGGCCTGCGTGAGCAGGAAATTCTCCAGGCTGTGATGTTCTTACACATCTTTGTCAGTTAACACCTTGAGTGTGTTTTTCACATCCTAACAATAACAAGTACGATCGCAGAGACGTCCGTGTCAAAAGCTCGTGTTTTTACCGACCCGTTTATTTGCTTTTTGGGTCGTTTTGTTCCGAAGCCATTTCATAACTCCTGATCCTTAAACTCTATGCTTTCCATGGCGGCTGTGCGATATGACGATATGTATCGTCTGACGATAGAAAACACGTCCCTGGTTTAATATAATCTCTGATCTGCTTAGATGTCAAAAGAGATGCATTTTGGTCGTTTTTTTGCTGGGACGACGCAGAGTTAAAGCCACACAAACGAACAGTGAGAGTGGTTTTGGAAGGGTATATTCACAGCCCTGCTCTCCATGATGTCATAAATCCTGGGGCGGTGTAATGTGGGGTCACTTAACAATGGTCAAAGTTGGGAGAGACCCCTATAGAGTTCCCTCAAGAACTACATCTGTCGCCATTTGGATTAGTTATTAGGGACATTAGAATTGTTTATATATCAATGTAAAGCTGATTTGTGAAAATGTTATATATATATATATATATCGTGTGCTATACACGTAAAATTGAATTGAATGGAATTGTACTACATCTGTTCCCGGGCCTCTTTTGGTTTGCATTCACACTGACAGTAAAAGTGAAGTGGTGTCAGCCGTGCAAATTTTGCTTAGACGACTCAAACTCTCGTTGGCTCTCAGAGCTGATGTTCTGGTGCTGGTTCCGGCACCACGCACTTAGATGTTCTTCCGGCTCGGCGTCGCTCTGATTGTCTTCAACACCGGAGGCA
>JAVSBV010036137.1:0-11444 GCA_033117975.1 Parotocinclus spilosoma | reverse complement strand
TTTTTGGAATAACAATGTTTAGAAAAGTCAAAAACTGGATTGAGGTCCTGCCAGTTCATGATAGGGTTCACACACACACACACACATAGTCACGCACACAGTCACACACTAAGGGCCATTTTAGAGGCACCAATTAACCTAACACGCATGCCTTTGGATTGTGGGAGGAAACCGGAGTACCCAGAGTAAACCCATGCAGACAGGAGGAGGACATGTAGAGTCCACACAGAAAGGATCCAGGCCACTTCACCCCACCCTTAAACCTGGGACCTTCTTGTTGTGAAGCAGCGGTGCTACTCACTGAGCCACTGTGCTGCCTATTCAACGAATTACCAGAGATAATTATAATAATATGATTTAAATTCTAAAGTATATGTTCATGATCTATCCCTAACATTTAAACAGCCATTGGATTAGGCACTGTAACACAGCAGATGATTAAAGTTGGCCATGACCTCTCATTTAACCCAAATTATGTGATAGGTGGATAAACTCGCTGCATAACCTTTACTACTAGCTTTACAATAGTTAGTAAATCATTTATATTAGCTACTCAAATATATGTTTTAAGATGAATAGTAATAATAATTCAAAAGTTTAAGGGGTTAACATTTGGCATAAATGTTTCTCAGGAACACTAAACCATGTGTGAGTGATAAGTTAAATCGCCATTAGTGATAGACTTCTACACCAAAACCCATTTTAAAAGCATATCCCATAAATCTCTTTCTCCTCATGCATTAATGTTGATCTATGACCTGTCCACATTGCCCCCTCACATTCCCTACTTTAAATCAGCCTTTCCAGAAAAGCTACCTAGCATAGTCCCCGCCCCATTGGCTGCAACTCATGGGCCACAGTAAGTCCCAAATGAGAACCATGCAACATGCCTGCATAACTCTGTAAAGATTCAAAGCTATATTCTGCTGCCCATGGTAAGACAAAGGTCTGCTTAACAAAGAATGAGTCACACTGTATTTACAGACACCACAGAGGACAAGGTCTTTTTCTGTGCCACAGGTGTTCCGTTAGCATGCAGCACACAGATACACAGAATGTGCATATTGGAAAAGCTGCATGGGAAGAAAGCAGAAATTGGATAAAGTAAAAAGCTAGATATTGCAAAAATGAAGACATAAAATTATTAATGAAAGCTGGAAACATTCATCTTTCTTCAATAAGTACTTAATGCTGGTCAAATAGGACTTCCGACCTTCAGAACCTTTAGCCAAAAATAAATTTTCCCATGTTGGTTATACTTTCATTTTTTAGTATTATTTCTATTATTTGAATTATAAGTTCGTAAATATGTTATTTAAAATTATTTTAATCATTTTTCCACTGTCTGCGTTTATGTACTATTACCTTTGAAACATCCACATGTGTAGTCACATGACTACATCCCATCGAGCAACATGGAGAATTCAAACACTGACCAGCTTATACCAAAGAAACCGGACACATTACTACTTTAGAGGAAATGACATAGACATAGATATTACTGATCTCCTTCAACACAGTCACAGAAGTGCTACCAAATAAAAGTGTCCCCACAAAGCACCTATCAATAACATAAACATTTACAAATGCTACACAACATAAAAATGATTCAAAAAGATGGAAAGAAATAATAGGTGCTCTTTCCTACTGTAAGACGATGAATATGGCTCTGACAGTTACAGTGAAGCTCGTTAAAATCACACTGGCAATAAAAAATGTCTATTGTTTGCAGTAAATGCATGTTATTTATTTTCCCAATGTACTCCTTTTTAAGGGACTTGCTTTTTACCTTTAAAACTAAACGTGACCTTTTTAATTCAGAGATGTGCGCTGTTTTCAGTTGGTTAAGCTTTTAAATAAAAAACGTAGTTCAGTGGTGTGATTTAAAATCACTTCTGTGATTTTAAAAACACAATATGCTTTCTTTTATTAGAAAAAGTCCCAACTTGTACTGTTCACAAAAATTAAAGGATGTTTCAAAATGAATATGAAGCGATTTAAAAATGAAAGCATTTGATTTTTAGCAAATTAAAAGTCAAAGAAAGTTGTTGGGTTACGCAAATGAGGTGCAAACTCAATTATCGAGATTGAGTAGCAAGTGACATATTCATGGGGTAATCAGAATCATGTTAAACTGAACAAAAGTGAAACACATTGACTGTTCAGTAGGGTGTATGATCACCAAAACTGCCAAAACACACAGACAGCAATGGAGCATGGACAGGATTGTCCAGCAGTAGGCCTAGTTGTGGGATACTTTTCGTATTTATTTAGAAAAATCCCCTAATTGTTGTGAGCAGTGTAAATTTACTATTTGTGCGACAAAAAGGACTGAAAGTCATTTGATCTGTGAATCAGTTACAGTAGATAAGCACTGGGGACATCAACACAGACGCAGGAGTAATGAACATGGCATAATCCAGCTTACTTCATTCCATCCACAACATCTCAGCACGCTAAACCAGAGGTGCTGACATTATTTAGATATCTTAAACTAAGTTAAAGGTTACCTTGAAAGTTACTGTATATAAAGGACATGTATACCCTCAAATCATGTTAAGCACTAGTTGGAAATGCTGACTCTACTGGAAATTATGTCACATAGAACCATTCATTTCCAAATTCCTCAGCTGCAGATGTTGCTTATGATTTAAAGTTGAACATGTTAGGTGTATCAAAACAGTAAATTAAACTCATGACTCCCCAAAGGATAAAGTGTCACGTTTTTACTACAACACTACCAGCACATCTGGTCCACAAAGATAAACGAGGATCTGTCTAAAATGCAAAATGAGAGAGGAGAGAAAAGGAGAGAAAGGTTATAAAATGCAAACTGGCTCTTGTTTTTGTCTTATTGATATAAAATGATCACGAAGATAATACCAAGCATTGTCTGATTATTTTATCATACTCTTCCTCCAACCTGCTGCTAAGTATTTTTTAAATAATAACTGTCTGCACAGTCAGTTTTCTTGACTATAACTGGTCTTAAAGATTGAGATGCATCATGCTCTTTTTTAATGAAACTATGTGAAAAAGGGGGAGTTAAATGTGAGTGTATGTGGATGTATTTTGTGGAAATTAGTTCTTTAAAAGTACTTGGGGAGCAACAACTCATCCAGATGCCAGGAGGAGATTCAAATCAGATGCATGGTGACAACTGGAGAGGGTTGGACAGCACAGATATTGTAGAATTCCTGCTCATGACGGTATGCTAAATGCCAGTTAGTATGTGTACATGCGCCTAATAATTTAATAATTGGAGAAAGGCAGATTTTGTCAGGAATACAGTCAAGGAGTAACCTGCACTTGGGTAAATGGATAAAGGGAAACCTCCAGGTTTACATGGCCAAGGCAATAATCATATTTCTACTTTGCATGCAGCCAATAATCTTACAGAAAGATGTGACGTGAGCCTTCATTTTAATATAAAGTGAGCAAATACTTCATTTATTTGGCTATATATAGCCTTTTAGTTTCAGAAAAGTGTTTTGTTACTGATTCGCTGCACTTAGTTTCAGGGTTGCCAGGTCTCATTACAGAATCCCCCACCTGGTTTATGTAAATAGGCCGAAAAGATGAAAATAAGCGTTGGTTTTGCGCTAGCCTCTCTGTGCACATTCGTACACAGTCATAGATGAGCAGTTTGTGAATTTCTCAGAATTGCCTGTTCTTATTTCTACCCAGAGAGTTTCACACAAGCAGGGGCTTTCCACTGGGCATGCTGCATTAACACTAGAAAGGAGGAGATGGTCATTTTGACCGTTTTGAAATTTTGAGATATAATAATTTTCACATAATTAACCCCCCCATGTCTAAAAAGGTGTGACTTTTATTATATTAGAGCATATTTTAGTCTGACACTGTTTTGACATTAGTATTACAGATCACAGACGTGTTCTGAGCATGAATACCTCAAAAGATGAAAAGTCTCTCATCTCCGCAAGCCAGCTGTTTTTACTGCTTTTTGAGCATGTCACTTGTTACCTTGAGAACGGTTGACCTCCTGTAAAAAGCTGCTGAATTAGCTAAAAAAGAGCCTTACAATAAGACCATCACAGAAAAAAAAATACTTTACGTTAATTTCAAGCACTCAATATCATTTAATCTTATTTCTGTTTTGACCGGTTTTATCATTCTAGGCATTTGGCTTGTATTATTGTGATTTAGCCATTTAGGCATTATGGATATAAAAAAAAGCTTATTAACTTGTTGTATAAAACATATTTAAGCATTATGGTTCTTTATAGTTGCAATTAATATTGAAATAATTTTAGTTGTTATAGTTTTTATTCTCATTATTATTTCATTTGGATGTACAACATCATATATGCATATATTGCAATAGTATATTAAGACATTAAATACTATTAATAAATAAATAACCATTAGTACAATCCAGTATTATTGTCTTTCTGACATTTTATGACCTATTTTAACAAAATGAATAAATTAATTTATTTATTTATACCGTATGATAACATAAAAATGCATGCAAACTTTAAACGGTCAAAATGACCACAGTGGCCATTCTAGTAGTTCTGAAATCCTGGCCATTCTAGTGTTAATACTGTAATCATTTGCATTTACAGCATTTAGCAGATTCCCTTATATAATTCACTTGCACTAGTGCTTTGTATTGTTCTTGGTAGATACTGTACAGAAGGTGCTCAGAAATTGCTTTTAAACTGTAAAAGATTCAGATCCTAACTGGGCAATCAAGGGATATGTGCATGAGTGTTCTATATGTTGCTTATCTTAATACATTAATGAGCCACATCTGTACATCTGATGACTCTGTGCTCTCTAACTAAAGCCCTGAGGAAGCCAAGACTAATATGAACTTGTACAGTGAGACGAAATCTCAAAGGTTGGGATCATGTTTTCAGATATTATGGACATAAATACATTGTATGCTATGGCAAGAAATATAATATTGGATGATCAGATACTGGGGTTTGGTTGCATTAGCAATCATCTCAAGAGGATGCAAATGCCTTCTAACGTTGTCAGTTCAGCACCATGGCTAGTGACACCAAAAGTACCATGGTTATCTACCACAGAATTAACTGATGCACTGATGGTAAAAGGTATGGAGACTTTTGAGAGCATGGACCATGTGGGAGTAATAAAACGACTATTAACCACCAAAGGAGATGCTGAATGCACTGTAGAACTAACTTACCATGCAAAAACTTAACTCTCTCCACTGCAGATATTTCCCCATGGAGGACCTCCTCTAGTCCTGCATTATACAGCACAGGAAAAAACAGAGCATGCCCACCATGCCATACATACACTTTCACAGCCCATTCACTCCCTACGATCTGCGAAATAAAACCCCCGTGGGGTCTAAATATTGCCTGTGGTCTGTGTTTTTGTTCGTGTTGCTCCCTCAGGCCATTATTGTGTCCCAGTAAATACATACAGAGTAGCTGCACATCCTAGGACAAAAATCAATTGCAGAGAGAAGCCCAGAAAGCCAGTGTTTGATGCATGTGTGTATGTGTGTGTCTTGATCATAAATTGATTACAGGAACTGTATGGCAGTTCTCTGGAAAATAAGTGACGGGATAGGATCGATCAGGTAGTTTACTCTGGCAGACATACTGTGTGATGTATATCAGAGAGATCAGTGTATGTACTAAAAGATTAGAGGTGTTATGCTGCTTGTGATGATCTGAGACAGAGTCATATAGATTCATACAGTGTGTGTATGGGTAGGGGATACAGTGGTGGTCAATTCAACTTTTTGGATAGACTGAGTGAAACTGAGTATGCAAATCCCAAAGGAATTTGCTTCAGATACATTGTTCTCGTACTTGGTTAAGCATGTTCCAGCTGAACAGTCTGCTGCCTAAGCATTCTATGGAGCATTTAATTGGACACAAAATATTCTGCTTGGCTCATCAGCTGTCACAGAATAACTACAGTCCCTTTGCTGGAATATATAGACAATGCACATAGAGTGATAATTCACAGCTACCCTTACACTTCGGCTAATGTCTTGGTTTTCTTGCACACATTTCAAATGTGCACATACTGTACATATGGCGTAATTATATGCTGGAAGTAATCATGTGTAAAAATGTGCAAAATAGTGTACTGAAAAGACTGGGTCAAAGTCAAGACACTCAGCACAGAGCACAAATCCATTGCAGTTAAAAATGTATTATTGTTTTAAATCACAAAGATCACGTTAAGGATTCATGGATATCTGACTTATAGGAGCCTTTACTACTGAACTACATCTTCTTTTCCTATTCCACTGTTTTTTTTTTACAGAAAAACTTATAAAGTTGTGCTAGATGTTATCAGGCCTTATACCAGATGCACTTCTTACTAAGCCTTCCATTTTGTCCTGGCTTGGGACTACAGTGCATTTACTGGCTGCGCATTCAAAATGGATGCCTTTCAAATTCAGAAATGCTTAAATAATCCCTTTAGAGATATCAACTAACATAAATGCATGTCTTTGGAATGTAGGAGGGGTCCAGTTTGGTGGACACATGAAGAACATACAAACCTCACAGAGTAGGAGAATGAAATAAGAGCTGCAGGAGAATAGGGCTAACCATGTATGTCACAATGTTACTATCGAAGCATTAATGGTGCTATTTATATGTAGGACAAGTAAGCCTTTGAATAATGTGTACATGTTTTTCTCAGGACTATATGAGATTTAATGTCCTTAAAATATGCCAGTTGGTGGTTTGCATACTCTGATTTATCATTAAGTATCTAATTGACTGTGTGGTAATCATGAAATAAGCTCTTTGTGAATTGTAACCCTCACCTACTGCTATTAAATGTCACAATGATGGGCACTGGGGCACTGGGAGCTACAGCATCCTACATGGTACCCTTCTGACCCTGTTGCTTAATCAAAGCAAATATGCTGCATATGCTCTCTTTCTGGTTCACCACTTGCTGGGTCTTGTCTTCACTTACCATGTCATCTAGTCTCCCCTATTGCTACTGTCTCATCTTGCTGTTCAATGGTGCAAACTTCAAATTAACAAAGAAATCTTCAAGGACAGGTTGCACATCTGTAACACAATGATATTAAAAGCATAAAAACATAAGAACTAATAACATTAACAACATAAAATATTGTTTGACCTGATTAACAGCATAACAAAGACAACTTTTTTTCCATCTTTTAAAAAAAATATATAAATTCAAAATATAAGGCCAACCATAAGCAGATCATTGACCTTTCTTTAAACATCATTAAGCAAATTGTCTTTAAGCACCTTAACCTTTTAAGCTTCCTAGTATTAACTAGATGTTGTGATTAATTTCTGTCAGGATTCTGGTCTAATCATAGCACTGTGGCTGCTCTTATTAAAATACTTATTAGCAGTTCCTTATATACAAGCTCTAGATAAATATCTTTTCCCCTGGGGCTCAACCTCTGTGCTTCTTTGACACCATCAATCATAAAATTCTAAATTAAGAGCTGTGATAGACCCACAGCAACAGTAGGTAGATCAGGTCACGCTAGCAACATAGGAACAACCTTGTTAAAATGTACAAATATGAATCTAAGCAGTTGCCAGTGATCTGTGGTGTCCCCCAAAGATTGGTCCTTGGGCCACTTTTATTTACTCTTTGTGTTTCCCCTTGGACTAATAAGACTATGGAATATATTATGCCAGATATGAAGCTACACACATATTTATTAGTCCTCTCTGCAAATTACTGTAGACCAAATGATTTACTTAGTAAGTACCTAGAGCATATCATAAACTGGATGGGTTAATGTTAGGGTTTCTACCTTTCGCCCGGGGTGTTCGGACGTCCTCGCCAGTCAATCGGTGAGGCTTTATGTCCAGTGTCCAAATTACGACCTGATTTCAAACAGCTGCTTCTCCTGCTATTTAGGTGTGGGTATTAGCGCTGTTCGGTGCCAGGTCATCTTCATTCGGCACTCGCACCCAACCACCGGCGCGCTGTTACGCACATCTTTAGGGATAGTGGTTACGTTCCGGGGGTTTTTAGTGCCAATGGATGCCTACGGGGGAACCCCCCGAGGTATTTAGTATTTTAAGGGGCACTTTGAGGGTCTCCTATACCGTACTCGTGCGCTCCTCGCACGCCTGAGTTCATGCTCTTCCGTCGTCGGCACCCAACGAACTTCACTCCAGCTGGCTGTTCGTCGTGAATAGGACGCACCCCAGCTTGCTTTACTCGTGCCACACGAGCGCCTTCGCTCGCGCTCAGTTCGCGCGTTGCTTCCCGTTGGGACACCAACACCACCACATCTCGTAACACTTTGGGTCATTTTATTTGATTTGGTGAATTCATCAGTAGAAAATTTTTGTTCATTTTGTCCATGTTTTCACTGTTTACTTTTATTACTGTGGGTACAGAAAGTATTCAGACCACTTTAAATGTATCACTCTACATTAATAAAACATGAAATGAACTTTTTTAATTTTAGCAAATGGCTGCAATGAAACAAAGAAATACTTAAATAGGTCTGAATACTTTCTCTACTCACTGTAATAAAAGAAAAGCGAAAACATGGATAAGATGCACAAAAATGTTCTACTGATGAAGTCACCATTTTGCTGCTTTGCTGGTAAACTGATTTTGGAAAAAAAGAAATGAGAACAGAGAGTTTCAGCACCTCACATAGGAGTTAAAACTTGTTTTGGCATGACCACCCAGCAAGTAACATGGCTCTGTGATTTTTAAAGAGTGAAGAGCAAATGAATATAAATTTATATTAACATGTCTCAAAAACTGCCAGCAGAGAGGTAGACCGAAAACACAGTAGTGGCTTAGGAGAGGTAATTGGTCAGTGAGTGTGAATTGAGTGTGAATTGAAAAAAGTGACATTTTTGCTGTAAATTTCTACATTTTGTCGCAAAATTGCATTTTAGAAGATACTGTCATTATACATACATACATACACACACACACACACACTCTCTCTCTCTCTCTCTCTCACACACACACACACACACACACACACACACACATATATATATATATATATAAGAAGTGGGTAACAATTTGATACTTAGTTTTTCGTTGATAAAATGAACCATGCAGTACTCATTTTCGTTTTGTGCACTTCGTGATGGCTGATGGGTGCAGCAAGACTTGCAATCAACACATGCCATTGTGTACAGCTCCTACAAACTGCTTTATGATATTTGTCACAAATAGCTTGATTTTTGTTTTGCTTGCAGTGTATCTTCACTTTGTACTGCTTTCTTTTCTTCGCTGCTTTGTTAGCCCGGGATAAGATAGCGTCTGTTGCATGTCCTTTGCTTTCATGGGATCTGTGCAAAGTTTTTATTATATTTCTGTATTAAGTCAGTAAGAAACATGTTTTAGGGGATATTTCCTGTTTTGGGGAGGCAAGATGACGTTTATAGTGTATATAGTCAAAATAGCTGCCATGGCCACTTGCCTAGAACATATTTGTGCTTTGCAATAGTTATTTTATAAATAGAAAATGTCAGACTAAATATGATCCAATATAATCAAAGTTACAGATTGATAGACTTTTACTTCTTACAAAGCTATTACCTCTTAAAATTTAAAAATCCAAAAATTAAAATGATAATTTCAGTCATTTTAAGGTTATAGTTACTTCAATTAAATATTTGTCGTCAGAGTTGCCTTACATAAAACAACAAAGCATATCTAAAGATGTGATCCGCTGTGTCCTTGAATGGGTTTTACATTGTGTTGTTAAATGGAACACTATAAGGTAACTCAGATTGTACGGTTTTTTTGCCCTACTAAACACAGACTGCTTGTATTGTAAATGGTATTTCAAACTTTAATGTAATGTATCATCAAATATAGCCATACTAAGCAAAACCTAACCCTAAGTAATGAAAAAAATATATATTTATGAAGACCTTGTCCCTTTAGGTATACGATATTAGATCTTGCTCTCCTTGTGAGAAAATTTGTTACCCACAATTACGAGTAACAGGCAACATGGTGGCTCGATGAGTAGCACCACTGCTTCACAGCAAGGAGGTCCTGCGTTCAATCCCAGGGTGGAGCGGCCTGGGTACTTTCTTTTTGGAATTTACATGTTGTTCCCGTGTGTAAGTGGGATTACTCTTGGTACTCCCGTTTCCTCCCACAGTCCAAAGACATTATTGTTAGGTTAATTGGTGTCACTAAATTGGCCCTTTAGTGTATTACTCTGTGCATGACTGTGTGTGTGTGCCATACAATTGACTGGCACCCTATCTGGGGTTGTTCCAGCCCTTGCGCCCGGAGTTGCTGGGTGGGCACCAGCTGGCCCGCGACGCCATGTGGATTAACATAAACATTATTTAACAACTGGATTCAATTAATACTACACCTAAACCTATCCCTAACCCTAACCTTAAGCTCAGTAATTGAAAATAAATGTACCCTGTACCCTGAGCTTTAACAACAATCTTACATTACATAATCTTACTTGCCTTACATAACACTACAAAACATCTCTGAATCCCTAATCAGCTGTGTCTCAAATTGGGGGCAGCCTCATTAAACGGAACTCTAAATCTCTGACTTTGTTCATTACATATTAAGCTTTGAAATAATGTTGCGTTACACAGCAGTACAATACATATCTGAATCTGTGATTGCCTACAATAAAAAAACATAATCCACTTCAGAATTTCCAGTTTTCCAAATTGTTGTTTAACATCATCATGTTACCTAACTGAACATTATGAAGAATCCTGGTCAGCTGTGCCCTAAATCAAATTTTCTCCATATTAAGTGCTACTTTACTGATCACTTAAAAAAATTAAGCCTTGGCATTGTGTGTTGCATAAAACAAGAAATTATTTATAAACCCCTGATCAGCTCCTCCTTTTATAGCTTTTATTGCCTTACAAAATACCACAAGGCATCTGAGAATGTCTGCATGTGTTCCAAATTGTGTTTTAACATCATCAAATGTTACTGATCATGACAAAGGAATTTCTCAATATAAACCTGAGGACAGCATGTGATCGACTGCGTGTCAAATGAAGCTCTTACAGCATCTAAATGCTACAGAACCTGTGCTGCCTGTGTCCCAAATCGTGGTTTAACCTCAAGCGTTACTCTACTACATTGCATGGCCTAACATAACACCATAAGGTCTGACTGAAACTGTTCCAAATGTAGTTTTAACAGCATTAAGTGTTACCATGCCAAACACGAGAAGGCTTCTCAGATTCTGCTATTGGCTGTGCTCCAAATTGTGTTTTAATATCAATATGCGTTACCTACAACGGCGTTTTAGGGCCACTCTTAAAAAAAAAAAAAAAGCAGTTGATTACGAGAATAAAAACCGAAATATTACGAGAATAAAGTCGTAATATTACGAGAATAAAGTCAAAATATTACGAGAATAAAGTCGAAATATTACGAGAATAAAGTCGAAATATTACGAGAATAAAGTTGTAATATTACGAGAATAAAGTCGT
>JAVSBV010036126.1:0-11444 GCA_033117975.1 Parotocinclus spilosoma | reverse complement strand
CTTGTGGACAGCTTTCCCAGAAGAGCTGAAGCTGTTTTAGCTGCAAACGGTGGATCAACGTCATATTGAACACTATGAATTAGGAATGGGACGTCACTTAAGCTCATATGTGAGTCAAGGGAGGTGAGCAAATACTTTTGGCAATATAGTGTCTATCTGACTGAGAATGCTACTTACTGATCAGAACTACTCTAGACTTCTGCCTACATGTCCACAGGCCCTTTCGGATGATCTTTTGAAGGGTTTGGTAATATGAGATATCTGTTAGATATCTGACCAGTCATATCTCCCTTCTTAAGATACTAAAGAAGGTGCTTGTAATTTGTCATCCATAAGCAACCATTTAAAAGATTGCATTTGAAACACTAAGGCTAAAAGAATAAACGTTTAATCTTTTTGGCAAGTGTAGAGAAAAACTTGCCAATCCTCTCCAAAAATGTGTCACTCTGCTCAGCCTGCTCTCTTGCCTTTCTCTCATGTTCCTCCTGCTTTTTTTTTATTTCCTCCTCAAGCTTTTCCCCTATGAACTTTGCTCTCAATTCAACAATTTCTTTCTGTCTCTGCGCTTCATTTTCTTTCAGGATGCGCTGTTTCTCCTCTTCTATCACTCTCTCAGCCTCCTGAAGCATCTCGGTGGTGTAATATTCTGCACCGTTTCTAGTGACCATCTTATCAATCTGCTCCAGAAGCTGCATTACTTGTTCTGGATCCTTATCTTTGTTGTTAAACATGTGGTATGCCCCTCTGCATTTCTTGATCAAATCCAGCAGGTTTGTGTTGTTACGTATGAAATGATGAATGTTCTTTCCAACCAGTTCATCTCCATGAGTAAACAGAGCCAGGGTGTAATTGTAAAACTCTCTGCCAAACATGCTTTGAAATATCTGGACTGTCTTTTCCTCCTCTTCTGTAAATCGACCTAATCGAATCACCACCAGAAAGGCATGCAGACCTGGAGCAGACAGTGGAATGCACTTTTTAATGCGATCCACCACCTCATCTTCACGTAACTGAGTGTCAAACAGGCCTGGAGAGTCAATAACGACCACTTTCCTGCCTCTTACGTATCCTTGTGCCTTTTTACATTCTGTGGTTACAGAGGAAGAGGTGAACTCGGATACAAAAGCATTTTCTCCTAAGATGGTGTTTCCTGTTGCACTCTTGCCTACACCAGTCTTTCCAATCAGCAGAATACGAAGCTCCTCAGCATCTGTTACCCCTGTTGAATAATTAGTATATTATAAATACATTTTGACATAAAATCTTTATTTTTCTTTGATCTACTGTACATAGCTAGTGTTATTTACCTTCTGTGCTTGGAGGATGGGTTTGATCCTTAAGGATCTATCGGATAAGAAATAGTGAATATTAAAAATATGTTCATCACAATTTACAGGTTCATGAAGATCCATTATATCCACATTTTAGTTGTTACGGCATAAAAATGTACCTTACAACTATTAGTTCTTAACTATGAGTCAAGACAAGCTAAGAGTTTTCAACGACAAATCAGAAAAAGTTGGGGCAGTATGTTGTTATTAAAACAATGTTATTTTTCATTGCATTATTTATTCTGGTAAACGTAACTTAATTTGTTGATAAAAATCCATTTCTGCATTTTAAGCCTGAATATTCCAAAAAAAAGTTGTGACAGGGGCAATTTAGGGCTAGAAATTTTTTTATCCTGCTAAAAAAATACCAGTTGGAAACCCTGCCATGAGAGGCAACACAGGATGGTCCTGAACATATCCCTGGGTTGTTGGTGTCCCTCGTATCCCTACTAGGAGAGACCAACTGTCATTTGCGTTACTTGCGTCCCGCTCCTGACAACACTGCAAACGAATGCAATGGTGGCTGGCTTAGCACAGCAGGAGAAGCACTTTTATGGCCCCATGTGGCAAGACCCAGTGTCTACACAGAACACAATTGTAATCATTCACATATCTGCGTGTGTCATAAGTGCATGTTGCGTTTTGCGCTCATGCAGCATTTGTTTTGTCAATGAGTGTATGCCTTCGATAAATGGATCAGGCCCAGTTACCCCAAGAGGTGAAAACATTTTAAACATCTGAAAACATCCAGAACCTGGATTCATGGCTAAAGACGATACGGTTTCAATTCAAAGCAGTTCAGGTTTCTCATTCATGGCAACACATCCTTCACATATTCTATAACAAAACTGTATTATAATATTCTTCACATACATTGTCACTTTCTCTAGAAGGTTTAACATCAGTGAAACAGTCTGAGAATAACACAATGCACAAAAGTAAAGAAAATGCAGAAGTTTACCAAATATCAACTCTTTTAATGATAATATCTGTACCTGAAGAGATAAACGCAAAATATTTTTTTTAAGTACCATAAAAAGCAATTTACACCACTAACCTGGAAACAAATTGCAGCAGCTACTATAAGCACACCGCTTACCACCGAGATGGAGCATAGAGACATCACAGACCTGATGTATTCTGTTCTTTGTACAGCTGGAGATTTGTTTCTGGATACTGCATAGTAACAGATATATAAAAACACATATCACATACACAACATAATACATAATGTTAAATAACATACCTGAAAATGTACGTTCAGTTCCGATTCCTCTGATTTAAACAAATATTACCTTCCTGGTTTTGGTTCATACTCACACCAGTTTCATTTACTCTAAAAGTTAAGTTTCTATTTCACTGTACAGTTAGTGTTTGTTTTTTTCACTTTCACCACGTCTTGCTTTCTTTACATAGGAGAAAAGCAAACACAATAAAAGTTTACACCATAGTATGATTTATTTAACCTTTTTAAAATGAGTAGCTAATTATGTCTGCTTAAGTGCTGCATTTATTCTCAATAGTTTCATTAATTTTCTCCTTGCTCCACATTTCCGTCTTATGCGCTTATCTCTAACTAAAACAAACATACAAAGTCTCTCATCTTGCCTAAATGTACACTATGTCCTGTATTTTGTTACATTCATATTTTATTTGTATAAATTGGAAGAATTGATTCATTCTAAATTGTATGAAGGAGCTTTACAATAATATATCTGTCAAATGAGAACGGTGTGTGTTTTAAAATGCTTGATATATAAACAATAATCTCCAGGAGAGAAGTTGGAAATTGTGCAGATTTAAGGATTGCTATTTTTTTCTTTACCTTCTCTACATTGTAAAAAATGTTACGCCATTTTGACTTAATAAAATTGAGGCAACAGAATACAAGTAATACTATAAAGTAAATATTACTAGGCTTGGTTTTGAGTGAAAACTAATTAATTTTAACACTTTGAAATGGTCAATTTAATTTGAGTAGAAGTTTGTGTTCTTCCAAAATGGCTGCTGCAGTTGCCAGTTTGAAAAAAGAAAACCGCAGGCATACACAGGAAATGCTGATGAATTGAAAGTAACTTCCTAATATTACTTTGTATTTACACAAACTTTTGTAGGTTTAATATTACTCAAATAAGATGATTGTGCTTTTCATGAATAAAATAAGTAGATATTCCAAACATTTTTAAATAACATTAGCACAAAAAAATAGCCACAAATTCAAGAACTACTGGACCACTGATTCATTTTTTGCAGTGTATTTTTCAGCTCAGATAAACAAAGGCAGGCGCAAACGAGCAGAGAAAAGTGCTGAAAGCTATACTGGGTGGGGTTTCTTTGGAAATGAACAGACTGGAATAAGACTGCACCTGGATAAACAAAAAAAACGGAACCATGTCGGATCCATCCAAACTGGGAGGTTTATCACTATTTTCTTTACTAGTCATGTTTTTATAGTCAGTGTGTTTCTCACTATAAAAGTTGTATCAGCACTTGTGCTTCTCTCTGCTCTCAGTCTGATTTTAACACTCCGATTAAAAATCTGATTTAGCCTCACAGACTTTGTGATTAATTCATATGTCTGTGGGGTTTTTTTCTAAACTTGATCTACGTTTTTTATTTTTGTCAAAATAGACTTTGGGTGAAAAGGTCTTTGCACTGCAAAATAGTTTAGGACCCACCACTAGTTATGATTTGACTTTTCTAAATCAAGAAGATGGTGGTGCAGTGTTTAGCATGTTCACAACGCAGCTCCAAAATCCAGAGTGAAGTTTTGGTTCACTCCAGGTGCTCCAGTTGCTTCCCACATTCCATGAAAAAGCCATAAAGCCATGGAGTAGAAAGACTGGTTACTTAAATACACCAACGAACATTTATGTAAATATATATATAAATATATAAATGCACTTGCTCTGTTTGCACTCTATAATTTTATGCCTAAAAATGTATTGCTCTTAACTACAACATTTATTACCAGATAACAGTATTACATTCTTTCTGGGGAAAATGAAAATGTGTAAATACTTTCAAATAACAAAAACAGAAAAGCGGACAACAGACCAGTCAGTAGCTCTTAATTTCAGAGGTTATGAGAATTCTTCATTTCTTTTCAACCGTTATGGAAGTTTGAAAAGTAAAAATGTGAACCATGGCTTGATTTTGTGAGCCCAAAATAGCGTAACACAATATCAAGCAAAATGTCAAAAAGCTTTTCAAAATAAGGATAGTTTGTTTCAGCTTTTTTTCTTGCTTCCTCTTCATACTGTTCGTTTTTCTTCTTTATTTCTTCCTCAAGAGCTTCTTCTTTGAACTTTGCTCTCAATTCATCGATTTCTTTCTGTCTCTGCGCTTCATTTTCTTTCAGGATGCGCCGTTTCTCTTCTTCTATCACTCTCTCAGCCTCCTGAAGCATCTCGATGGTGTAATATTTTTCACCGTTTTTACTGACCATCTTATCAATTTGATCCAGAAGCTGGTTGACTTGCTCTGGATCCTGATCTTTGTTATTGAACACGTAGTATCCGCCACCACATTTCTTAATAAAATTTGAAAGCTTTGGGGTCTCGCTTATGAACTTCTGAATATTTCTTCCATTTAGCTGATCTCCATGAGTGAACAGAGCAATAGTATAACTAGATAACTGTTCACCAAATATTGCTTGGAATAATTCAACAGTTTTTGCATCTTCCTCTGTAAATCTCCTCAAGTTAATTACAGCCAGAAAGACATGAGGGCCTGGAGCAGAGAATGGAATGCAAAGCTTAATGCGTTCTGCCACCACAGGTACATTAAACCGAGTGTCAAACAGACCCGGAGAGTCAATCACGACCACTTTCCTGCCATTTATAGTTCCACGAGCTTTTTCACAGAATGAAGTTACAGATGACGGGGAGAAGTCGGATACAAAGGCCTCTTTTCTCAGGATAGAGTTTCCTGTTGTGCTCTTTCCCACACCGGTTTTTCCAATAAGCAGGATACGAAGCTCTTCTGTTGGATCATTAAGAGTTATTTTAGTGCTTGTTGCATTTATGGAATAGATTATCTTACAATTTTGCATACCTTTTTCGCAGACGCTCATTCGCTTGGCAATCTACGGAAAATGCACAAAAATGTTATAAAAAATGTCTGTGATCTTCCAATGATAAGGCAGCCACTCTGCTGCAGCGCCTTGTCAGTGCAAACTCACATAATTATATGAACTGGATGGCAATAGTTTTACATTTGACTAAACAATGGATCACAAATTCATTTTATAGAATGACAGTAGGTACTAAAGGAGTGCTAATGTTTTAAAATTCAGTGTTAATTTAGGTGAAAGACTGATTCAGGAGGATCATGGTGTTTAACTTTAGTTCAATTAATTATTGAGGAAATGACCATGCAGCATTTTTGCCCGTGAATCATTTCCTATTATGGTTAGCAAAGAGTCGGAGAGGAAATGTGGACCCTCATTTTTAGTTTGACTGTTTATATTGTACAAATCAAGTGTGGAAATGCTGGGAGGATCTCAAACACTCAGTGTTGGTGTAGCTACAGACATGTGGAACCAGAACACACGTATGTTGCATTAGAAATAGGCACGCATAAAAAAAAGGGCACAATTACAGTGCCACCATGCTTAATTATCACCCCTAATGGAAAAAATGTACTGTGAAATTTGACAGTAGAATCATGTGACCAATTTATCATAAAAACCAAAGTGGAAGTGTAAACTAATTTATGGTCTGTTCATAATCAACCAAGTCTACAGTTGTACTATGAATTCTGACAGTGGAACCATGAATCTGAGCAAAATTACCATCAAAAATTCATAGTAGACCTTTAAGCTTTATGATCAAACTGTGAAAGTTTACAGTTTAATTTACGAGCATTTATGTAAGCTATAAATGCACTTGCTCTGTTTGCACTCTGTAATTTTATGCATACAAAAATATTGCTCTTAACTACAACATTTATTACCAGATAACAGTATTACATTGTTTCTGGGGGGAAAATGAAAATGTGTAACTACTTGCAAATAACACAAAAACAGAAAAGTGACCAGTCAGTAGCTCTTCATTTCAGCGGATTTGAGAATTCTTCATTTAAATTCTCTTCAAACATTATATAAGTTTAAAAAGTAATAATTGGAACAGTGACCTGATTTGGTGAGGCCAAAATCAAAACAGAATATCAAGCAAAACGTTTTTTGTTTCAGCTTTTTTCCTTGCCTCCTCTTCATGCTGTTCGCTTTTCTTCTTCATTTCTTCCTTAAGAGCTTCTTCTTTGAACTTTGCTCTCAATTCATATTTTTGTTTCTGTCTCTGCGCTTCATTTTCTTTAACAATAAAGCTGTCAAGCAATTTACAGTACATTTGTTCTAGTTACAGCCCCTGATTATGCAACGCATGAACTGTACTTCATGTTTTTCAAACATAAAATCCAATCATGTGTGCAAGGTGATCTTTCATACATTTTATTTATTCGTAATCTCATATGCACAACCTCAGGATCAGAACATCGTTATTTTAAAAGTTACATTTCACCAGTATCCCAATAAGCAGCACAGCCACAGAGCACAGGACGATCACCAGTACAGAACACCTGCTCTGCTGCTTTGATGTTCCTGTAGGAACTGTACAAAACCACAAACATTAATAAGACGAATACAGGGTAACTGTAAGACTTTTATTAATTGTATTTGGTATTAAGGTGGTTGGGTAGGTGGACATTTACTAGTCAGTAGTTTCCAATCGACCGTTCAAGTAATGAATAATTACATCAAGTAATGAATCAAAACACAAATATCGCAAAAAAAGGGTTTTCCTCTAGGACAAGGTGGAAAAGTTAGAACATTGCTAAAGCAGTGACTGACGTGTCTTGTCACATGACTCTGTTCAGCCTGATCAGACCAAAAACAAAACATTTGATTAGATTTGGATCAGATGTAATAGTAGATCTGACTGAACGTGACTGTTTATATTATAATATATCCCTGATTAGTGCATGCTTTATGGATTATGGTTCTTAAGGTCTCAAAACGGACGTTTCATTGGTTCGTCATACTAACTTTTTTTCAGGGGAAATAACTATCTTGTTGTCCACAATTTTGCTCAACACTAAGTATTAAAACACATACAAAATCATTAGCAAATTCTGACCTGCCATTTCGCTCTGGATCCCTGCCCGGGTTCTGGAACGTGTTAAGTCCGGTGTTTCCAGGTAAAACAGATATAAGAGTTTCGTTTTCTCTGCAGCTACAAAAGCTGTGTCTCCTCGCTCTTTAAAGAATACAGAAGTTATAATACATGCAAAGTATTCAATACAACAAATACAATACATTTTAGGCATTCTCTAACCTCACCTTTCAGCTAATCTCTGTAGAAACGCAAATCTTTAAGGCACCGTCTAAAAAGTGCATGAATTTTGCACTTTTGTAAACATTCCCTTTTCCGATGAATGAGTGCCTACTTCTAAAATGTAATTCAGTTATCTAACTTTTTTTTTCAAACCTCAATTTACAAGCACATATAAGGTCATTTAACTATAATAACTATTATTTAACTAGTTAACACATACCTATTAGCTATAACTGGGCAGCACCGTGGTTCGGTGGGTAGCACAGCTCACTCACAACAAGAAGGTCCCGGGTTCAATCCCAGGGTGGAGCGGCTTGGGTCTTTTCTGTGTGGAGTCTGCATGTCCCCTACGTGCCTGTGTGGGTTTAATCTGGGTACTCCGGTTTCCTTCCACAGTCCAAAGACATGCGTGTTAGGTTAATCGGTGTCTCTAAATTGTCATTGCGTATGCAAAGCACCCCAGCCATGTAACTGGAAACAGCTGCACGCCGGTCCCAAGCCCGGATAAATGGGGAGGGGTGGAGAAAGCAACGGCAAACTACTCCACTATCCTGCCGAAATACTTCATGGATCACATCGATGAAGGACAGAAATGTGTGGAGCTCCATGATCCATCAAGTGACCGAGAGTGGGCTGAGACTGTACGACTAATCCCGTCCATCTGTATAGCCTCGGCTCTTGCACATACTGGACAGAATTATGGTCTTGTGCCTGGAAATTATTTTGTTCTCAGACCTTCTAATAGTCCTGCAGCTCCCAAACCCAGTCAGGTGATGGACTTACAGGGCTTTGCTTTATACTGGTGTCCCGTCCATTCAACACTTTGGCCCTGTGTTCAGTGAGCTCCTGGATGGGCCGTGGAACTACACTGCTCACAAAAAGGTGGAGGGGATATCTCAAAAGCTATATGAAGTGATCATAAAAAGAATCATTTTTATCCTTTTTTAGTAAATAAAATCAGCAGAAAATCAAAGAAAAAGTCAAAAAGTGGTTTGATTATGCAAATGAGATGCAAAGTTAATGATCACGATTGAGTGACAAGTGATATATTCATGGGGTGAAATAAAAGCATGTTAAACTGGACCAGAGTGCTCCCACGTTGACCGTTCAGTAGGGTGTATGGTCACCCAAGAGTGCCAAGACATACTGACAGTGATGGGGCATGGACAGGATCAGATGATCCAGCAGTTCTTGTGGATCCTGAGCAGTGTAGAACCCTAACCACATTCAGAAGAAGTCAGCTGAGCCATCTCTAATAAACAGGGAGGAATCTGATCAGTGGTTTCCACAAACTGAACCCTGTTAACATTTTTTTATTTTGACTGACATTGATTCAGTTCTCACCACAGATGCTGTTGTCATAGAGAGGCACCTCGGGCCAGTGAAGAGGATTTGGGGATGGGTTTAACCGGGGTGATGCTGTTGCTTAGTAATCGCCTTGGCACTGTGCGGTCTGTCGTTGGCATGGCAACTGTTAGACACGGGCGGATTTTCTCCCCGACACTGCAGATGCTGTATATTTTTCTAGACTGGTGGATGTGCCTAATATGATGCAATGCTGGTGTGTTAAAGACACGGGATGGATTTTGAAATATTAATCTTGCACCTTTCTATCTACATAGACTCCTGTCTAACACGCTGTGCCATCGTGTGCGGTACCACTCTGTTCAGCTGTACACAACGTGTCAAACCTTGAGACAGATGGGCTACACCTGGGATGTTCTATCCTGTGTTAGTATAGTGTTTCTAATGAAGTAAAGTTTTGTTTCTTTATATAATGAATCCAGTGGCAGATGCTGGTCTTTCAAGGAGGGGAAGCTCAATTTCGGCCTACATCATTAAATGTGTCGGTTTATTTATACGTAAATTCTACCCTATACCTATAATTTAAAAAAGTCACTGCTGGGGGAGAAGCTTTCTCATATTTGGCCCCCCAGCTATGGAATAAAGTTCATCAGTTAGAGATTCAGACACTCTCCAAAGTCTGGGCTAAAAACATTCTTACTTACTCAGGCTTTTAGTTAGATTTAGACCATGACACATGGCTCAGGTCGGCTCTTGCCTCTTGGCTGTGTTATCTTTCTGGTTCTCTTGCTTTAGCTATGCTGCTATAGTAGTGCTGCCGGAGTTTTCATGCTGCACAAGTCATCAGTAATGGATAATAGACTCTGTGCTCCTAACCCATCAGTAACTACATTTTCTCTTTTCTCTCAGAGCTGATGTTCCAGTGCCAGTTCCGGAACCACACGCTTAGATGTTCTTCCAGCTCGGCGTCGCTCTGCTGGTTTCCATCAACAGAACCCAGTCCAACCAGAGTGCAGGAACTCCCTCCATCGGTTGGACATTAGGAGACGATGTGCTTCCAAGGACCTCCTACTGAGGACTCATTTTATAACCTAGTTGTTTTATACTTTAGTTTATTTATTTTATTACTAATTAAAATTGTATTATTAATTGGTTACTGATTTAAATTATTTACCTAATTTTGCTATAATTTAATATACTTTTAAGTATCTATTTAATTAACATCTAGGCCGCCCATGAAGGACGGGTCCCTTTTTGAGTCTTGGTCCTCCCAAAGTTTCTTCCTACCACTTTCAGTGAGTTTTTCCTTTCCACTGTCGCCCCAGGCTTGCTCAACTTGGGATTGGCCTTTTTTTAGATAATATAATATTGTAAAGCTGATTTATGACAATGCACCACTGTAAAAAGTGCTATAGAAATAAAATTGAATTGAATTGTATTGAACTGTTAGCTGGATAAGGAGCTACACTGAATGTAGCTTAGTAAGTGTTTAACGCAAGTCGTTGTCCTTTGACGCGTGCTAACCCGTGGGAAGGACGCTCTTTGTTATTCCTCACATAGCTGGAATTCTACAGCGGCCCACCGACGACACAACAGCCTGCCAGTTGTGCCCTTGGAGAACCTACACAAACGTCTGACGCATCAGCCCTTGAGCTTCAGGTTAGCGTTCCTGTGCCAGCAGAAGCACTGCTAGGCTTAAGAGATCCAGTCATCAATGTTGTAACACATCTGAAATAGCCTCTGTCAATTCTGCTAACTTGGACATGCTAATAGGGAACAATAAAGCTGCTTTGAGTCGACCTCTGGAGGGAAGCTTGTGCAGAATTTCTGCCCTGGCGTCATAATTACGCCCTTCTGACTGGGAAATTCCCTTACCATTGACCCTCTAAATAGAATTCTGTGTCTGAATTTCAGGAGCCGCACTAGCATTCCCGATTTCTCCTAACAAACCCCAAATTGTAACAACCGCCACAACGTTTATCATATCAGCCCACATCTTTATCATTTATACATTACTGGAAAGGAATTAAAATGGTGCCACCTGAATCACATCTGAAGATTAGAATTAATACAGCTAAATGCTAATGCTAGCTACTAGACAAAGGTACAGTTAAACACTTAGATTCCCCACAGGTAGATTCCCAACCACTTATTTTAATCAGTTTAATAGAAAGGATTTGCCTTAAATACCAGCATACGGTTCAAATTTTGGAGATCCAGGTCCGAACCAATCCCTGTACTCAGTCGAGTGTGTATCGAGTCTGCATGACGGTCGCTCTGGATAAGGGCGTCTGCTAAATGATAGAAATGTCATTACTGGAAAATTTAAGTTGGCCAATGCTTTAGTTAGGGTGACCAGACGTCCTCTTTTTCCCGGACATGTCCTACTTTTGAGACTAAAAAAATGTCCGGGGGGAATTTCAAAATCGTCCGGGATTTTCGACTGCCTCAAACATAATGCATGTACAGTGCA
>JAVSBV010036096.1:0-11445 GCA_033117975.1 Parotocinclus spilosoma | reverse complement strand
ATAAAAGTATGAGATTTAAGGGAAAACACAAAATTGTCTAGGTGACCCCAAACTTTTGAACGGTAGTGTATATATTCTTCCTCTGTTATTAGTGATAATTTTATCTGTAAAAGGTGTAGAATTGTAGCTAGGTTGACAGAGAAGCTTGGAGTTGGGGAGGGGTGCCTACAGGCATTAAAGAAGGCTAATGATACGAATATGCTTGTAGAAAATCTGTGTGTCACTGCTATAACTTGAAATACCCCCAAGCAGTGGCTCCAAAAGACGTTCCAGCAACTTAGATAGATCTGTACTAGATCTAGAGATAGCTTTGTAAAATGATAGCCTTAGCAGTGAAACTGTTTTTTTAAAGCTAGATCACTGACCGTAGTCACTCTCGAAATATCTAGCTTGCATTATCCTAGCTCTGCTGTACTGTGCAGCCCAAGCACATGTAGGAATAGTCAGCTACTCTCTACAACTACCTGGCCATTTAATCTGAAATCCACCCAAAACTATTCAGCCGCTTTAAATTCCAAACTTTTGTGGCCAAAGGTGAACAGAGTTAAAGCTACAGATTCAGCAATTTATAGAACTGCTGCTTTGATCATGGGAGTAAAGTATGCTTTCTACACACGGATTTATAAAAAACAAGTAAAAAATGCTATTAAAAAGAACTCTGTGATTCCACAGTAAACTGCAATTTTGTCCTGATTTTCCAGTGCTTTCCCATGCGAGTTCTACTACCTTGTGTTTGTGTCTTTCTATTAGTCTGTTCCACATAATTCTTTTAATTAATAGTCCATAGAAAGCCAGTAGAAAGACTGCTTCCTAGCACGTGTCTGTGGTATTCTGTGAGAAGCCACCACATAATACAGGAATTGCTCTGCACAGCGTAATGTGGTAAAACCGCTGCTTTCTTCCAGTATACGCACTCACCTGCACTTCATGTAAAACCCACCACATTCCTTGCACAGAAGTTTCATAATTTCCATAAAACTTTAAGCTAAACAATATTGTTTATGTTACTTATACAAAAAAGATGAATTACTTGTTCACTAGGAACCTAACCAGGGGGGGACCAGGGATGTGAAATCGGGTGATCAGGATGCAAAATGTGATAATCCCAGGCAGGCCGGGGTACAAAATGTTATTTAAATTCATCCAGCAGCATTGCTCAGTGCCATAGCCTTTGCAGTCAGTCAGGTCTGGAAAACCCAATCCAAATGACTTTAGCCACCCCCAATGGAGTCCAAATGAGTGAAAGCACTTGTGAAAATGCTTTTTGGAATATTTGTGAAGAATAAGTCATAGTGCAGTAAAGCACACCCAACGCTTTGCCACAATTACTTGAAGACTGTGCTATCATGGATTTTTCTCCACAGACACTTGAATTTTTAATATTTAATATTTACTCAAACTATTAACCTGATTACAGTGGTACCTCAATTCTTATTGGTTAACAACCTAAATATTGAGTACCAAAATCATGAATTGATGAGAATAATATAGTACATTATCATAGGGGAGCTAATGTTATTGTTTAAAACACTTCCAAATTAACCTACACAATGTACACACAATATAATGAAATTGGTAGCACTTGTACCAGGGGGCGGCGCTGCTGCGTTTCTGAAATAAAAATGATTTGTTGTTTGTTCTGTTTAACATATTTTGCTCTGCACAATGTTACTACGCAGCAATACATTTAAAGCAGGAAATATTGTATTAATTAAAAATACCATTAAAACTTAATGAAAGAAAAGAAAATTTGTTATTTGAACGTCTGTTACAAGCATTATTTAACCAAAGCAAAAACACGGATTTCAGTAGTAAATATTTCTAGCACTATTTTTTTAGCATTACAGTATTTAGGACAAACAGAAATAACTAAATTGCTTGATTGCCTTGATTTTATGACGGTATAATTTCCAGATTCTTTGTAATAATAATTTAATAGGTAATATACTGCTCACAAAAATTAGGAGATATTTAAAAATGACTTATCCCACAATGAAATATCCCTCTATTTTTTATTAGCTGTGTAGAGAGATATATACAAAACTATTTTTTTTAAATGCAGGAGCTCCTCTAAGGCCAGCAATTTTACAGAACATTCTAATAAGATTAACTGGTGTTTGATTAAAAAAGACAGAACACAGAACAAAATTAATAGTTTAATAGATCTATAAATAGTTTCCCCTTAATTAATGTTCTTTGATGTATTTACTGTATTTAAGAAGAGCTTTAGTCTGCTAACAAAATTAGATAAAAAAAGTTATTTTGGCTTCTACTGCCACTTTTGGTTCATTCCTTTACGTATGGCTTTTACGAATAGCCATGTCGTCCTCAGGCTGAGGTTGGTGTGGAATTTAATTAATTAATAATTAATTAATAATAGTATTTCCTTATGAGAAAATAAATGAAACTTAAATTGAAATTAATTCTAATGAATTCTTCTGAAATGCAGCTTCAGACCAGATGCACCTTTCATTGTAACTCAGTATTTGAGTAGCGTGTATTTAGGCTACTGTAACTATCGTTGTTTGTATTTTGCTTGATATTAATCATAAACCATACGATTTGGACAACTTGGAAGCATATGCCCCTACAAAAACATTAATGCTATAAGGTAATTTACCAGATGGTTTTTAATCTTATGCTAGTTTCATAAGGTGGACCTTTTTTGATCATTTTATTTTTTATTGACCTAGAGAACTTAACTAGACCCTATTTTCATAAATCTGTATTGACACCCCTGTACTGCACATGATATATGATGCTGCTGCTGCTAATTATAATAATAAAACAACAACAATAATATTAACAACAACAACAGCAGCAATAATAATAATAATAATAATAATAATAATAATAATATTATAATATAATCTGCATTTAGAAGCACTGAATGATTATATTAAAGCTCAGAACTGTTTTCCACAGCATGCACATGTTCAGGTTTATTATTTTGCAGCAGCTAATAGCTAATCAGCAAAGCATGATGTGGTGAAACCACAGCATGTTGTTTATTTCCAGTAAACAGTCAGATGCAGAGTATGAAAAACCCACCACATTTCCCCTCACAGCAGTTTCTATTCTAATCACATCTTTAATGCACACAGCTGGCTTTTCTGTTCATACTCGCTTCAGATGAACATATAAGCGTGTAACATGGTTGAAATGTTGAACAGTTTTCTAACATCCTAAAATATTATTCATTAGGCTGTTTTGAAAGCATAAAGGCTTTACTTTCCCGTTAACTGTAGCTGCCTATTTGAATTGGGATTTGCAACAACAAATCACCAAAATATATTAGATGAAAAATGTATAGTAGTGGATTTTAATAGAAACAACACCCTGTTCATATCCCTATACATATTCACAAACGCTACCATGCAAAAGTTTTGTTGTTTTTGGAAGTGACGGATTGCTACTCAATGTCATGTTTACACAAGACAGAGCAATGCAGAAATCAAGCACATGCTTTAGCAGCAGTACCACATACTGTACAGTAAACTAAACGACTACAGCGACACAGTGACTGAACCTAAATGAACATCTAAGGAAAACAACACAAAAATGAGAACACAAAGGTCAGTGTAGGTCTAGCTTTTCTAAACTGTCCAGTACGTTCCATTCATGTTTGACTTGCATTTATAATCTAGGGCAGCACGGTGGTCACCTCACAGCTCCAGTGTCCATGGCTCAGTTCTGACCTTGGACTTTTCCTGTGTAATGTAGATTAACTGATAATGCGTTCTGAGTATGTATTACTAGTTTCAGTGTAATCTTGCATCTACATAAAATAACAATTGATGCTGAAGTCAGCACTAAATAAACAATCAGTCATTTCAGTAGTTTTGTTAACTGGAACTAACTGGAACTGGACGTTGTGCTCATTCACTAGAATCTTTATTCTCCTCCTGCTCTTCTGCATTTCTCTGAGAGTTGGACAGGTATTATCAACAAAACCCCAATTTTTCCCACATCTGCGTCGATGTGGAATCCACTGTTGGTTGTGTGGTTTTCTAAGTTGGATTGGGGAATACTGTTATTGGCAGATTATTCAGCAGGTTAACTGATAATGTTGGTGTAAATTGTGTACCGGTAATTTAATTTTTTTAAGCACTTTAATTTTACTACAGGTAAAGCTTTGACCTCTAAAAACTTTAATCGTAGCAGCTTACCATCAAATACTGGCTTGGGTTTGTTTTATGTTGCTTTAAACAAATATATATTTCTGGACAAATCTTAGTCTGACACTCATTATTTTGCAAATGAACTGCATGGATCCACCAGTTTGTTGAGAATTCCATGTTGTTTGTAGACACTATTTTGTGTTTGGCTTTTTGTTTGGTTTTCTGGCAAAGTTTACTGTCACTCCATACACATACTTGTACTGGCTGTCATTGTAGGCTCCCTGTGTCACCTTGAAAGTGTAAATGCCTTGATCCTGATATCCTAACAAGGCATATACAAGTGTTTTTTTGGTCACAACCACAACTTTAAAAACATTTGCTCGAGTGTCAAATCTCTCAGATGTCAGTACGTCTGGGACAACAGAGCAACACTAAAGCTAATTTCAAGCTGACTAAGTTAGTCACAACAGCATACCATACAGTAACAAGACCTTATATCGACATGTGTATGTCTTTCCAAATCATGGCCAATCTATTGAATTTAAAACAGGTGGTAGAAACAACTCAAAGATGATCAAGAGAGATGGGAGGCCCCCAGAGCTAAAGTTTCATAACAAAGGGTCTGAATACTTTTATTTTATTATTTCCTTTTAAATAAACATCCGAACATATTTGAAATTCTTTCTCATGGTTGGGAATTGAGTGCAGATTGATGGGGGAAATATATTTTAAAGCATTTTTATCACAAGGCCTCAACATAACAAAATGTGAAAAACGTATGAAGACTTTTCAAATGTATTATACAGCTTGTCTGTATAGTCCAGAAACTTCAAAACTTGAAACATATGAGCTCTCTCTATCACCAGAAATATCTCAACATGCCTCCAGGAGCCAATTGTACAAGAATGCACACACTCATCTTACATTCACAGTTTTCATTAAGTCTAAATTTGAAGGTAGGTGTGGCAGTTTACAATTCAAGAGTTACCTACTTATTTCCCTTTTTGGGTATAATTGTTACAAACCAGATTCCAAAAAAGTTGGGACACTAAACAAATTGTGAATAAAAACTGAATGCAATGATGTGGAGGTGACAACATCTAATATTTTATTCAGAATAGACACAAATCACAGATCAAAAGTTTGAAATGAGAGAATGTATCATTTTAGGGGGAAAATATGTTGTTTCCAAATTTCATGGCGTCAACAAATCCCAAACAAGTTGGGACATATATATATATATATATATATATGGTTAAGTCCATTTTGCTATAAGTAAAACTTAAGATAAGCATTTGATTAGAGCAGCATGATGACGGACCTGAGAGGAATCTCCCAAAATCTGGTGTGAAATAGAAAAGTGACTGCATCTCTGCTACCATGAAGAACCAAGGTCGATGTGCCGCGGTGCGAGAAGCCTTCTCGGTTTCTGTTACTGATCACTGATGCCTTTGCATGGATGAAAATATTGCAGAAAGGCTTTTCACAATCAAAAAGTCTTTTTTAAAGAAGAATGATAACATGATATTTTTCAATAAGATACTGCTCACACTGAGAACATCTGAGAAAAGTGGCTTAAAAACAGGCCCATCAGGCTAGTGTTTAGGCCTGGTCAGAGTTTCATTTGGTCTTACTTTCTCACTGGGATAAGATTTTTAATTCTTTATCAACTGGGTGAATTTGTTAGCTTTAGTTTCTAATTAAAAAATACAAATGTGTTAGTGTTTAGCTCTGTTTTCCTGAGTTAGTGTTTAGCTCTGTGTTTTCCCGAGTTAGTGTTTAGCTCTGTGTTTTCCCGAGTTAGTGTTTAGCTCTGTGTTTTCCGAGTTAGTGTTTAGCTCTGTGTTTTCCAGAGTTAGTGTTTAGCTCTGTGTTTTCCCGAGTTAGTGTTTAGCTCTGTGTTTTCCAGAGTTAGTGTTTAGCTCTGTTTTCCTTTATTAGCGTTCAGATTTGTGTTTCCCTGTGTTAGTGTTTAGCTCTGTGTTTTCCAGAGTTAGTGTTTAGCTCTGTTTTCCTTTATTAGCGTTCAGATTTGTGTTTTCCTGTGTTAGTGTTTAGCTCTGTGTTTTCCTTTATTAGCGTTCAGCTCTGTGTTTTCCTTTATTAGCGTTCAGCTCTGTGTTTTCCTTTATAATAGTGTTAGCTCTTTGTTTCCTTTATTAGCGTTCAGCTTTGTGTTTTCCTGTGTTAGTGTTTAGTTCTGTTTCCTTTTATTAGTGTTTATTTAGCTACTGTGATTTCCTTTATTACTGTTCAGCTCTGTGTTTCCTGTGTTAGTGTTTAGCTCTGTGCTTTCCTTTATTAGTGTTCAGCTCTGTGTTACCCTGTGTTAGTGTTTAGCTTTGTGTTCCCCTTTAATAGTGTTTATTTAGCTACTGTGTTTTACTTTATATTAGTGTTTAGCTCTGTTTCATATTATTAGTGTTCAGGTCTATGTTTTCCTATGTAAGTGTTTAGCTACTGTGTTTTCCTTTTTATTAGTGTTTATCTATGTGTTTTCCTGTGTTAGTGTTTAGCTTTGTGTTCCCCTTTAATAGTTTTTATTTAGCTACTGTGTTTTACTTTATATTAGTGTTTAGCTCTGTTTTATATTATTAGTGTTCAGCTCTGTTTTCCTATGTTAGTGTTTAGCTCTGTTTTTCTTTTTATTAGTGTCTATTTAGCTACTGTGTTTTCCTTTTTATTAGTGTTTATCTATGTGTTTTCCTGTGTTAGTGTTCAGTTCTGTGTTTTATTCTGTGTTGGTGTTTAGCTCTGTTTTAATTTATTAGTGTTAAGCTCTGTGTTTTTCTGTGTTAGTGTTTAGCTTAGTGTTCCTTTATTAGTGTTTATTAAGCTACTGTGTTTTCCTTTATATTTGTGTTTAGCTAGTGTTTAGCTAGTTTCTTTATTAGTAGTTCATTCTGTATTTTCCTTTATTAATATTTAGCTCTGTGTTTTCATGTGTTAGTGTTTACTGTGTTTTCCTTTATTAGTGTTTAGCTCTTTGTTTTGTATGTGTTAGTGTTAGCTAGGTGTTTGTCTTTATTACTGTTTAGCTTTGTTTGTTCATTTATTAGTGTTTAGCTCTGTGTTTTCATGTGTGAGTTTTTAGCTCCTGTGGTTTACTTTATTAGTGTTTATCTCTGTTTTTCTGAGTTAGCTCTGTGTTTTCCTTTATTAGTGTTTAGCTCTGTGATTTCATGTGTTAGTGTTTATTAAGCTACTGCGTTTTCCTTTATTAGTGTTCAGCTCTTTGCTTTTATGTGTTAGTGTTTAGCTCTGTGTTTTAATGTATAAGTGTTTAGCTTTGTTTGTTCATTTTTTTAGTGTAAAGCATGTGTTAATGTTTAACTCTGTTTTTCCTTTATTAGTGTTTACCTTTGTTTGTTCATTTATGAGTGTTTAGCTCTGCATTTTTATTTATTAATGTTCAACTCTGCTAGTGTTTAACTTTGTGTTTTCCTTTATTAGTCCATGTACACAAAAGGTCTTTTTCTCTCAAATATCGTTCACAAATTTGTCTAAATTTGTGTTGGGGAGAGATAATCCATCCACTTTGCAGGTGTGCCTTATCAATATACTGATTAAACATCTTTATTATTGTAAAGGTGTACCTTAGGCTGATCCCAATAAAAGGGAGAAAAAATAGCTGCGTTTAAAAAAGTGTTGCATTTATATTTTTGGTCGGTGTATTAACAAGACCTGTGTTATAAAGCTTTGGATTTCACCGTTACAGAGAGTGATGTTGTCTGGGGAAGAGAGACAGTGAGATAATGCATGGAGACAAGGATGGATGAGAGACAGGGTTTTAGACGTCTGTTACCATGGGGATAGTGGTGATGCTATACGGTGATGCAGGAAATTACATGTTTATTTTCAGTGTAGGGTTGCACACATATACACACCAAAACATGGCATAAACGATATTAGATATGTTCTACACATTTAGATTAAGGAAAACATTAACACTATACATTCAATCCCAAAATTAAAGCACAGCAGCATCCTGTCTACGACCTGCTGGAGGACAGGTGAACTTACACTGACTCTGATTTTATATATATATATATATATATATATACACTTGGCCAAAAGTATTCAGACATGCACCCACACATGGCCAAAAGTATTCAGACATGCACCCACACATGGAAAGAAGTATTTATACATGCACCTACACATGGAAAGAAGTATTTAGATATGCACCCACATATGGAAAGAAGTATTTATACATGCACCCACACATGGAAAGAAGTATTTATACATGCACCCACACATGGAAAGAAGTATTCAGACATGAACCCACACATGGAAAGAAGTATTCAGACATGAACCCACACATGGAAAGAAGTATTCAAATATGCACCCACAAAATTATTCAGTTGTGCCTTCACACAAAACCAAAAGCATTAGGACACGATCATAAACATGGTTAAAATTATTGGGACACAAACCTGCACGTGGCTAAAAGTGTTAGGGTTCAACCCAAATGTGGCCAAAAGTATTGGGACACAACCTACATTCTTTCTGTTTTGCACATTTTAAACACTGTTGTAGGACCAGATCAAGTTTATTATATTCTCATGTTTTCTCATTTATTTTAATTTCAACTTGACTTTCATTTACATTTACATTCAAACACACACAAAAAAATGAACATAAACAAGGAAGCCAAGTTAAGAGGCCTTAAGTCTGTTCCTGCTGTGCCGGACAAACATTCTGCTACAAAACATTTAGTTACAACAGGATGGACAGTGAAAATAAACCTCTTCATTTTTGATTCAAAATGTTCGAAGAAAATTACTGTTCTATTTTATTTTCTATGCAGCACAAAGGCATGGTTAGTTCAAAAGTGTAAGCAATCCAATTTCTGCCTTATAGGCGGTAAAGAAAAGCACAAAGGGAAAAACATCAACACAATTAAGGATAATTAACTCATTTTCTTAAAACGCTGAGTAAAGCAGAACGACCCCGCTATACATGTGCGTTCTATAAAAAAAAAACCCTAATGAAGCATCTTACGAAGACAGTAAAAGATGGAATTGCTATATAACAGCTACATTAACTTGCCTTATTTGGTGCTAAATGTTGGATGGTGGTTTGCATATTCTGTCTGGTTTATTTTCTGAATCCCCACTGTTAATTGCATGCATATGCATGGAGACATCATGAATAACTCAATAAATAACCCATGCGTGTGAAAAGGAAGGAGTAATTGCACAATTATGAAACATAGCCACCGACTGGGACTGTTTAAACGTGAGATTATAAAATAATGTTTATCCTAATACTATGTGGTGATTTTAATCCTGGACTAGGCCCACAGTCCAAACAGAGCAAGCCTAGGGCAACAGAGGCAAGGAAAGTGGGCTTGTAAATACTGTCAAGAATAAAAATTTTACTTTTAAAAATAATATTGGGAGGACCAAGACTCAAAAAGGGTGCCAACCTTGTAGGGCAGCCTAGATGATATATGTAAGTACATTATATATTTATTATATAATAAATATATGGGTGAATTTGAGTGAATGACGTAATTAATTAGTTCAGTAAATCCCTATTCAGGTGTTTTCAGTCAACTGGAGGAAGGCATGGGGCATTACTGCCCCCTGATGTGAAACAGCCCCCTGGTAATGGAGGACTTAAACTGGTAGCAGGATAATAGCTTGACGAGTAAACAGAATATGTCGTTACTTGTCGTCAAACAGCCTAGCTTGACAGTGGACACTACTTGGCCAGAGGAAAAGGCAGAGCAGGTGGGTCAGAGCAATGCATCTCAGTCCAAAGTCTAAGTCTAATCAAAAACCTGTGTAAATAAAAGCTTGTTCTTAACCTAGACTTGGAAAATTAAGCCAAAAGAGCTTCTTCCATTGCAGAAAGGTCTGGTTCTTATTATTTGAGTGCCATTTGCAAATCACTATGACCAGTCTAGAAAGTGATGTAATTCTACAAGAGTGAGCCTTACAGTGGGTCTTTGCCCTAGTTGTTGCCTATTGATGATCCTTGGGCACCCAGTTCCTACTCCACAAGACTTACTGTTTAGACATTACTCCAGCCCCAGTCATGTGGTTTGCCACCACAATGATTTTGCCCCTGTCTTTAAGTCTGACTCTTTCTTCTAAATGCTTAATTGTCTCTAAAATGTTAGTCTGCCTGTTTTTTTCATTTAGATTTTTAAGTGTGTTCCTTTTCTTAATATTTGTTTGATGCATTTTAACTGTTCCTATTAACTCATAAATTGAATGACTTCATTCTTACATGTGGAATCTGGGCCACCCAAGGAGGTTATTTCAGATTTTGAGTATTGGTCGTCCCAAGGTTTCTTCCTTATGATGTTCAAGTAGTTTTTTCTTTACCACTGTGAACTTGGGATTGACTTTATAATTTAAAAGATTGTAAAGCTGCTTTCAGAGAATGCTCCTATAGATATAAAGCTGTCTGGACTTGACCATCTTCACCCGACTATAAGAATTGACTCTTAACTTACCACTTATTATATGCCAGCCCTTCACAGTCATTCTTCATTCCATGTGTGCCTGGTGTTAATATTTTGCGTCATCGTTGTATCTGTAAAGTGTAAAAGCACCAATGCCTTGGGAAAGCCTACGGCATATATACAGTCTGTGACTCCAGTTTTTTCCCCTCTCTTACACGTCCCATAGGAGTGTAACATGCGTGTATACATCTGTGCACATCTGTATTCGTCCTCCATCAGGACACTGTCCCCTGGGGCAAAAAGGTCCAATGAGCACATGCATTCCAAATCGAGATGATTGAAAATCCCTTACAGTGTGGCCATCAGAAAACAAACACGAGTCTTTAATGGACTCTGAAACGTCTGTCCTTTAATTTCACGCCCCTATAAATGTTGTCACATTACTATCAGAAGCTTGTTTCCCAAATTAGCTTCCATCCTATGGTCTCACTTTTTCCAGTCTCATTGTCCTCCTGTGTTAAAGGATCTGAGTGGGTAATGTTAATTAGTCCTGCTTACATTTGCCGGAAGCGTTTATGTTCTCATTATGTCATGTGGTTTATACACAAAGGCACTCCGGTTTTGCGCCTTCTGTGCTGATTACTCTTGCGGTTCAGTACGTTGATTGTGCTTTACAGTAGCGCAGCATGCTAATGACCCATTTAGTCGACTATGTTTTGTCTATGCAAAGAAACACATGGTTGCACACCTCAGAGGCTGTGTAAGCAAACAGCACCAGCGCTCACAGGGAGGAGAGGTTTGATGGTATGTACCATGCATTATTACTTCCAACCAGACATGGGAACAAGTCACTAAGTTGCAAGTAACAAGTAAGTCTCAAGTCTTGATACTCAAGTCCCGAGTCAA
>JAVSBV010036095.1:0-24872 GCA_033117975.1 Parotocinclus spilosoma | reverse complement strand
TATATATATATATATATATATATATAAACTCTAAGACTTACTTAGCATCTGAAAAGGAAGTTCAGTAAAACCCAGTTTATGAGAGAATTATCTTCCAAATTTTTAAGTGAATTTAAAGAGGAAAGTAGTCTAAAAAGTGGTCTAAAGTTTGTGCACACCCAAAAATGACATTCACAAACAATTGCATTAGTATGGTGTTTATCCCCCTTATCTACTACAACACTTTTCACTCTTTTAGAAGGCTATGCACTACAATTTGAAATATGTCTGACATCAGACCTTGAAAACCCTTTCTCACTGTTGAGTTACGGTCAAGGCTCTATTCAAACCAGCCAAGTTCTCCATCAGTTTCTATTGCGACCAAAGGGATTTTAGAAGGGTTAGGGTTAGGGTTAGGGTTAGGGTTAAGTTGGAAATCTATGAAAGTGTGATATTTATAGCCACTGGGGCGTTTAATGCAACCCATTTCACTATTAATGCTAATGTTTACAGTGCACGCTAATCAGTATAATATAGCATACACATTAGTGTATTTCCTACTTTGTTTTTTGATACATTTTCTATTTGTTTTCAGTTTCTGAACAAAATGACCCTGAAGACTTCAGAAAAATGTTGAAGAAAGCCGTGTAAAGTGTCACACCTATTTTTCATGCTTTTAAGATTTCCATTGTAATTTATCTTAATGTTGCAATGATAATCTGATCTTGAAATTTTAACATTATGTTGGCAAAAATCTATTTTTTGTATAGAGTTGTGAAGAAAAGAAAAGAAAAACCCAAGAAAGAGGGAGAAATTGACCCAAAGTTCTGGGAGGTATTATTGTGTGCGCAGAAGAAAGATTATGAGCACATTTGTCATGAGTATGGAGTGACTGATTATCGCTGGATGTTAAAAAGACTAAATCAGATGAAGAAGGAGCGAGATGAAGAACAAGCAAAGGTATGTCCAGCTTTGGGCTTTCACCTAGATTTTCATGCTATTTTGTTTACAGAAGTTAACATACTCTGTGTCATCTAGCTTTTTGTCCCTTATTTTTAGTTTGTTGAAAAACTTGAAACCATGAAACAAATTGAGATGAAAACAAATGGAAATGCAGAATTTGAACTTAACATGAAGCTGAAGGATCCTAACAACAACATTTACCTCTACAAGGTGACAGCTACCAGTGACTTAAATGCACAAATTCAGGATGCATATGCATGCAATGTCTAAAAAATGATTCCTTTTTTGCAGGATGATGAAATGATTTCATATGGTGATGGTACTGATGATTCCTTTAAACACAACATGAAGAAAGATGGAGATAAGTACTTATTCAGCATTACTAATGCTGGCCCAAGGGATGCTGGCTTATATCAAGTAGATGTTGAGGATGTCAACGTGTTTTCAACTGAGTTGGACGGTAAGACTTTTAAATTTACATTTATGTCAATTAGAAGACACCTTTATCCAGTGTGGCTTGCAAAGTAAATTTATATAGTCTCACAAACCAAGTAAGCCTTGCTCAAGGACCCAGCAGTCAGCTTGGAAGAGGTGGGATTTGAACCTTGTACAGTCCAGTATGTTACCACTAGGTCACTACAATCCCTCAGTCCCAGTCATTCTATGATTGTGACAGTAATGACATTAATGACAACAACAAATATTATTAATTTTTGCCTTGTTAACATGGATCAACATTTTCCCCAGTTCCTGATGTGGAATTTGTAAGCCTTTTGGAGGATGTTATGGTGGTTGAAGGATATGATGCTACTTTTGAGTGTGTCCTGGTTGGTCCTGTGAAAAAGATTTCCTGGTGTGCCACTGATGTCTCTATAGAACATGGAGATAAGTACAATATAACAACATCAGAAGACATGCATATTCACACACTGGTGGTGAAAAACTGTACCCCAGGGGACAAAGGTGTCTACACAGCTATTGTTGGGACCAAGTTAAGCAAAGCAAGTCTATCTCTAAAAAGTGAGTTTTTATATACCTATTACATTATTACATTTTGAAATCAATAACATGCATATTGTTTATCTGTATTTTCAATTCATGATACATATTGTGTATCTAGGTTCTTCAAATGCCAAGAGTAAAGGCAAAAGCAGTGCAGACTGTATGAATAGTCTGGTTAAAGAGCAAACAAGTGTGAAACAGAAAGGTGATCAAATAGCCACAACAGATGAGAGGAAAAATAAACCTAAATCCACAACAGTTAGTGAGACTGGTGGTAGTGGAATCAGCTTGAGAGATGTGACTGGAGGAGATGGAATAGGAAGAGATGGAAGTGGGGTAGAGGGAAAAGGAATAGATCATTCAGTAAGAGGTGGACTAGGTAAAGATGAGTTAGGAAAAGATGGACTTTCTGCAGATGGATCAGAAATAGAGGGTTTTGGAGAAACTGGTCATAAAAGAGATAAAAGAGATAGAGAAGGTGGTTTGGGTATAAAAGGTGTAGGTGGAACCATGCCAAGTGCAGATGGAAAAGGTGGAACCTGTTCAGTGGGAGTTGGAGCTAATGGAAACAAGTCAGGTGGAGATGGAGTAGGTGGAAACAAGTCAGGTGGAGATGGAGCTAAAGGAAACAGGTCAGGTAGAGATGGGTTAGGTGGAAACAGGTCAGGTGGAACTGAACACACAAAGTATAAGAAACGTATCAGAGATGGTCTGCTAGTTCCTGACACCAATGTAGGTGAGTCATCAACTCTGTATTGATGCACTGAACTGCAATAATATGCATTATCTAAGTTAGTAATTAAACATATATTAAACATATTTTGTCTTATAATATTTTGTACAGAGCCTGGAGTCCAGTTTCTCAGTGGATTGTCAGATACTGCTGCCAATGTTGGAGAAATTGCTGAATTTTCCTGTACACTCAGTAGTGAGGACTGTGTTGGCATTTGGTATAAAGATGGTAAAAAGGTCAGATTTATACATGTTTTAATGTTTCAACTAATGTGCAAGTGCGTGTATGAGTATGTGAGTGTATGTGCCTTACGATAGTTTGGCTCCCTGTCTGGGGTTGCTCCTGCCTTGCATCATATACCGCCGGCTAGGCACCGGCTCTCCCGCGTCCCTGTTCAGGTTCAAGTGGATAAGAAATTGAGTGAGTGAGTAATGTCAGTAGTAGCAGTACAGTAGTAAGTAATATCCAAACATTAACATTTACTGATTACCATTAACATTAATTAAATATTCACTATATGTTTTTTTCTATTCTGGATCAGTTGGAATCCACGGATGGGATTACTTTCACGCAAGATGGGGCTGTTCACAAGTTATTAATCAAAAATTGTCATGAGGGAAATACAGGGACATATAAATTTGAAGCAGAAGGACATAAATCAGAGGCTACCTTAAGTGTTAAAGGTAAAACCAAATTCATTTGTTCATCATTTGTATTTATGTATTTAATATCACACACCTGTACAATGTTACACAGTCCATCCACGTTTCCTGGTGAGGATCATGGTGTATACAATATTACTGATCTGATATAAAATATACTGATATAAAAAATACATGCCTTTATAGTTTGGTCAAAACTCTAATAAGAAGATCACTAATAAGAAAAGTAGTTTTATTAATTAATCACATATATATATATATATATATATATATGTATATATTATTTTTTTTTTATGTATCCCCTAATTTTTCTTCCAATAATACACACATATCTGTACACAGTATCCTATAAAAGTACATTTCTGACATTTTTTGTAACTTTTGTTTTATATCTTTTCAAGGGACAACACTAAAGATATGACACTTTTACAGTTACAGTGTAAAGTAGTCAGTCTACAGCTTATTGTATATAGCTTGTAAATTGTATATTATGTTTAATTTTGCATTTGTTATTAGATCCACCAAAAATCTCTGAAGAGGCTCTGGGAAAGTTCTCAGAACCGATCATTGTAAGAGCTGGGGAAACTGCAGTGTTCAAGCTTCCATTCTCAGGAAAGGAATTACTCAAAGTGCAGTGGTTCAAAGATGAAGAGGAGCTTTTAGAAAACCCTAATATTAAAATACAGTGTTCATCAACTGAGAGCCAGCTACTCCTCAAAAAATGTCAGCGTAAAGACACTGGAGAAGTCAAAATAAAAATCAGGAATGAATTTGCATCTGTAGAGGCTACATCAAAACTTATTGTCCTTGGTATGATGATTTTAGAAGTGTATTTATAACACATGGTTAAGAAATTTAAACGTAAATGTAAGAAATGTTTCACGATTTCCACATTTGTGATTTTCTAGACAAACCAACACCACCACAAGGACCTGTAGATATAGTAGAAAGTTCCTTGTCTGCTATTGAATTTAAATGGAGGCCTCCAAAGGATAATGGGGGCTGTCTAGTGAACAACTACATCCTGGAGCGCCAGCAGCTAGGACGCAACACCTGGACTAAAATTGGTGAAATCCCAGGGCAACCTACATATAGAGACACAAACGTTGACCGTGGAAGAAAGTACTGTTATAGGATCAGGGCCAAAAACTCAGAAGGCATGAGTGACATGATGGTGACTGATGACATCGCAGCTGGCATGCTAGGTACATTTTAATAAACACTGTAATGTGCTGGATAAAACGTAGGAACTCCAACTAAACATAAATAATTGTGCTTTGAGGCTATGAGATCTTTCAGTGGAAGTGGTACAAAGACTACTTCCCAATTGATTTTTTAAAAGTATTTAGCATGACATTTTGTGGTACCTAATTATATGTAATTGTTGGTCAACAATTTAAACTCTAGTTTTAGTTTCCCTTTAGCATTTCCTGGTCAGCCAGCCTCTCCAAGAGTGACCAGCACCTTCAAGGATTGCATTAAACTGGCATGGTTCCCACCCACAAACATTGGAGGGGGAAGTCTTATAGGCTACAATCTGGAGAAACGCAAAAAAGGCAGCAATCTTTGGAGTCAAGTGAACCCTCGAGATGAACCAATCACAGGTTCCTGTGCATAACATGTCAGGCTTATATTTCATTTATTTGTTCCCATGCAATTTTTTTCTGTGCAATCAGTCATTACTTAATGTCTTTCATAATGAATAAAATGTTTTTTTGCTTAGATAATATCACAGATGCTGTCTTTATGTTCTTAGATAAAAGGTATGCAGTAAATGATGTAATAGAGGGGGCAGAGTATGAATTCAGAGTGATTGCAATCAATACATGTGGTCCTGGAGAACCAAGTGGCCCTTCTGACTGTGTAGTTGCAAGAGACCCCCAGAGTAAGAAAGGTTTTAAAACAGGCATTACCACTGTGTAGTTATAGTTTTCATATAGGTAATCAGATTGCTTTTCACCCTACAGAGCCTCCTGGCAAGGTTAAAGATCTCAAGGTATTTGGGTCTAGCTACACCTCTTTATGTCTGGCTTGGACTAAACCAAATGTGGTTGTAGGAGAAGAGGATGAAGCAAAAGGGTACTTTGTGGAAATAAGGCCTATAGATCAAATCGAGTGGAACCGCTGTAATACAAACCCCATTATCCAGACCTCCTTTACTGCGACAGGTCTGCAGTCTTTAGCCATGTATTGGGTAAGGGTGATTGCAACCAATGAAGGAGGAGAAGGACTTCCTCAAGGATTTGATAACTACATTGTTGCCATGCCTCCACCTGGTACGCATAAACATTTTGAATACTGTTAAATGTTTTTGTTACCTCTTTTTAAAAACTGAAATTTAAATTGACTGTTTTCTGTTACAGTGAAGCCAAAATTCACTGACAGTAAGATGAAAAGTTTTATGGTTGTGAGAGCTGGAAGCACAGTCCGTGTCAACATACGCTTTGAGGTACTGCACTTTTGTGACCATTATTTCCATGCAACTCGTGTGTTATAGGATATTATTAAGTAGGGAAAATACTCTACTATAAATTAGGTTTTGTGATTAATATTGACATAAAATTTTGCAGGATTAATACATTTTTACTTGAGCAAAGGAAAGGGTGCATTTAGCAGGGAAGGAGTAATAATGTTTTTTTTTAGGAAATCAAACATTTTCAATAATATAACTGACACACTAGAAAAACATTTAGTCTTGATGCTGTTTGGGACCTCTTGTATTCGATGTTGGACTATGTGAGTGAAAGCAATGCATCCAATGTATTCCCAAAAAATGTATTCCAAATATTTTTACTACATATAATATACAATTTCTGCTATATTAATTGCTGATCTTGATGTGATTAAGACTGTTTTGCCCGCAGGCTTCTCCTTTACCAGATATCACTTGGTTGAAAGACAGTGGTGGCGTGGCCAAACATGTGACAGTTACTAATTCTGAGAAATTATCTCAGTTACTGATTCCAACAGCTGAGCGATCTGACAGTGGCATTTACACCATCGTTGTCAAAAATATGGTGGGCCAAGACATCTTCAACGTACAAATTAGAGTCACTGGTAATAAAAACACAAATGCGGATTCCTTTAGCACTTTTGTTTATATTGTGCTTAAACTTGCATGTTACTTGTGTTGTTTACATTTCCATCAATGAATAAATAACTAGGAAGCTAAGCTGCATTATTGTTGACCCTTATGAAAAAACACCATTTTGACAGAATATGAACAACCAAAGTGGTTTTCATGTCACCAAAGGTTCACCCAACCTGGATGAAGAAGCTTAAGAGAATTTAGATTTGGTGATTGCTTTATTATAGAAATACGATGAGACTTATATCTTGGAATCAGGAAGATATCCATTATACAGAACTAGGTTAAAAGGTCTCTCTTCAGCTAAATATTAATAAAATAATGACAATGTTTGTGTGAAAGACCACTAAAGTAATAATTGATTGTAATAATGTAGTGGAGCTAGACAGTTGGTCCATATTTAAATTAATTATTAACAACAGAGAATCTACCAGTTAATAAATAACGCACAGTTCAGCAGAATCCAGATGAAGGAGCTTTAAAGATTTTAACAGTTATAGACTTGTCTCTACAAACAAATGTCAGAATAATCCAGGCTATGGAGTTCATTTGTGGATGTGAAAAAATGGTAATAATAAAAGTGTGATAGAAAACATATTGGGATGCTCAAAGTCTGATACTGGTGAAATCTGTAACAGTAGGCAGCATAGAAAAAACTAATGAATTTTTTCTTAAATCAAACCCAGTTAATCAGACAAAACAATTATGCTTGTAACAACTAAAGAAAAGAAGGAGGAAGCCCAGCACCCAGAAGAATTTATCCAATTAAAGGAAGCATAAGCATATGTAAAGGGAGAGAGGATGATTAGTGCTATCACCTCACACTTTGATTACCGTAATAGCCAGAACCCTACCTGTATGGAATTTTAATGTCTTGCCTGTGTCTACATGGGCTTCCTCTAGCTACTCCAAGTTCCTCTCACATTCCAAATACATGTTAGATCAGTCAGTGTTTCTACCTTGTTCCAGTGTGTCTATGTGTGGCCTGCGATAGATTGATGCCCTGTCAAGGGTTGGTCTCTGTGCTGTGCACTGTGCTGCTAATTTTAGACTGAGCAAGCATGGAAATTAATATACACTGCTCACATTTATATTTTATAATGAGATATTTAATTTTGAAGTATCGCCTATTTTTGTGAGCAATAGACATGTCAAGTTTATTGCACAGAAGCACTGGTTAATGTTGCCAATGATTGTATGGATCTAAATTTTACAGATGAACCTAAGCCTCCAGGACCAGTTGAACTTGTGCATAATGTGCAAGGAACATTAACTCTCACCTGGATGCCATCTCCTGATGAAAAACGAGACGACGGTCTCCACTATGTGGTGATGCAGCGAGACTCTGTAAAGTGTACCTGGCAGACAGTAGCAGACCACCTCTTCAATCACAAGTTTACCATTATCAATATCATGGAAGGAAGAGAGTATAACTTTCACATATTTGCTAAGAATGATATGGGGCTATCTGAACCATCCAAGTCTCCAACATGGGGAACTGTTAAAAAAAAAGGTTTGGATGATATCACTGAGCCAGTCCTTTAAATGTCTGTCTTTTATGTTTGTTAAACTGCTTACTAATAGTTCCTGAATATCAGGAATTGCATTGGCATTGTTAGGCAGCTCTAACATAAACACTATGAGAAATAATGGATCTGTGTTTTTTCATCATGTTAAATCGTGTTATACTTCTTTCCAGGGAAGTTTATAGTTAAAAGCCAAGAATCAAAGAATTTGGACTTCCAGTCAGCTCCCAAATTTACTGTACCACTGAAGATGCACACTGCTGTAAAAGGCCATGAATGCTACATGAGTTGTGCTGTGAGAGGCAATCCCAGCCCACGGATTACTTGGTACCACAACAATGTCAGTCTCAACACAAATACCAACTACTACATATCTAACATATGTGGTGTCTGCTCCATGCTAATCCTGAGTGTGGGGCTCAAAGACACAGGAGAGTACAAAGTGGTAGCAGAAAACTCTCTGGGTCAGGCTGAATGTTCAACTAATCTTACAGTCAGAGGTGCGTCAAAGGTTAAAATATCCCATAAATTACAGAATTTGTTTTGTATGGACTGGAGGAGTCATTGTGAAATATGTCATATGATAACAACCATTTTCTTTTTTTAATTACAGAATAGAGGATGTCAAACAAAGGTGTTCTTTTTTTGTCAAGCAAAGTTGTGCCATATAATCAAGTCAGCTTTATCAGTGCAAGCTTAAATGCATCTTTTGGGTTTTGTTCTAGCTCTATTCTATTTGTTGCATGAAGCCATGGCATCTCATTTTAGCAGCTGTATGTATTTTATGGAGATGACAATTAATACATTTGATTAGATTTTTAGTACATTTACAGTAAAAAAAAAATACTTTGCACTAAAAATGTATTGCAGCAAAATAAAATACTGAGCATAAACAAAAGTGCATTAATTCCACATCGTCAATATTTTCAGCTATTCTGGTGAAAGTATGTGAAGGTCCAGGGCTAGAAGGTTAATGGTTCATGTGCTGGCACTGCCCATGTTTTGAGTAAGTATCTTAATTGTTAACTCCTTAGAATCTACCTTATAAAGTTGTACTGGTTGTAAGTCACTATAGATAAATGTGTCTGCTACAATATGTAAATGCAATGTTGTTCTGTACAACATCCATCCTTTTTATTTTTAAAGCCCTAGAGAATTAGGACCATATGTGGTATAGCTAACCACTAGAGTAAGTACAATCATTTAAACAGAAAAAAATATACTTAAATAGACAAACAGTTCATGCATCCACGAACCTTTGTGACAGCTACTCTATGTTTATCTGTGAATGTTTCAGAGGCACCTGGGAGCCCAGTACCATATCTTGGACATAGCTTAATAAGTCAGTATAGGGTTGTGTGGCAAATGGCGAATCCTTTATTAATAATGATCATCATCATCATCATAATAATAATATACATGTAGCACCGCTACCTTGCAGCAAGAAGGTCCCGGGTTCAATCCCAGTGTGGAGCAGCCTAAAATTAAAGGCCAAAATGTATCCAACATTAGGAAGCTGTCTGCTCAAACCATTGAAAATATATAGTAAATCTGTTCTTGGGAAAGTAAGCCCAAAGAAAAAAAAGTATTTATTTCGAGCAACTTTTGTAGCCTATGTTTCAATTGAAATAAAAAACACACACACAATATATATATAAACTTTTAGTTGTGGTCTTTGCTACTTATGTTATGGTGTGGGAAAAAAATAACCACAAAGTAAACAGAACAACAAAGAAACTCGGATATGATTACTGCGAAAATAATAATATAATCTGAAATTAAAATCTATTTATATTAAGAAAAATCTACGTTTTATGGTAGCGTACTGAATATTTTAGGGGTGTTTCACGCCCTCTTCTGGCGGTAGAGCAGGACTGCAGGCGGTGTTGATTGTTGGGTCACTCGATCTGACGGAGAGACCTCCAACTGTGTGGAGGAGAGATGGCGAGGCGCAAAGGAAAAAGCAATAACAAACCGGACGAAAGCTGGTTACCTTTGGAGCCTACTGCAATACAGACACGGGGATTTAATGAATTTGTTCTCCCTGGTGTTTTGTTTCTTTTCGTCCTTCTGGTCGGGTCAGGGCTAGGCTGGGTCTATAATGAACAACAGCAAACTATTGAGAGTCTGTCGGAAACACTCGCGTCTGTGCAGATGACGGTCAGCAAGCTACATCAACAGGTCGGGCCCAGTAACGCACAGGTAAATAAATAAGAATAATTAAAAAATGACCACTGAACAAAAGCTATTTTGGATCATACACTAACTACTGGTGCTTAATATATACAGCATGTGCACCTTAAAATAGAAAGCGTGCATCTAGAAATGTTTCCTTACATACAATAACTTTCAAACTAGTACAAACTCATAATACAATTACAGCTGGTTTAGGTATTTTTGTGACTAGAGATCTGATCCAATACAGATAGCTGGAGGCATGTATGAACTACTATGTGTAGAAATAAATAAGCCTCTAAGAATAGCAAGCTCTTTCCTACAGCACCAGTTGCACACGTTACCCATGGCTTTTAACTACACTGAGCTATGTAATGCAGCTTGTCCCAGTGCCATTAATAGCCAGACTCAGTACACACAGCAGTATCTTGTTTCTTCATTGGTGAAAGGGTGCAGAAAGTCCTATTCAGGAGTGTGTAAAATGCAGATCCATACCACAAACCCCTATTAGAATAAGTAGGCTGGATTTTTTTTCATTTGTTTGTTTGTTTGTTTTTGTCGAGTGCAAAGTTGCTCAAGAGCACTGATTAAAGTAAAATTCTATAATGCATTGTGGACTGAAAGAAGCACTTTACATACATGATGCAGACTCCCCATACAATACATTAGACATCTTGCTTGTGTAATGTGGTAACCTTTATTTATAACATGTAAATAACACCCATTCCTGCATTTTAGTATCACCTTCTAAAAACCTCAAAAGGCTCCAAAAGACTGGGACAGAGGCAGTTTAAGTTAAAAAAAAGACAAAAGAAAAGGAAAACACACTACATTTGTGATGTGATTTCAAACAGGTGGTCACAAATAGATTATGACCATGATTTACCAATCAGTGTTCACTAAAGGTTGAGTCTTTATAGTGGGCAATAAATGTGCATTTAAGTTATTAGATTTTTTAACAATATTACTCAAATAATGACTGGAAGGGATTGATATATTTAAGTCCTAATATGATTTGATTTGACTTGTTTTGCTTTATCTCAAGTAACTTTTCTGCATTAATGCTGTCATCACAAAATTTAAAAAGACCCATAACATGCCATATTTTGGCTTTTGGAATTGTTGCTGATAACAGTCTGGGTGGTCCTTTTAGTCTTTGGTCAAGAGCACATGGCATCCAAACTTCCGAAAACCAAAACTTATCTGGAATACGGACTCATCTGTATAAATCCATTATAGATGCCTTAGAGTCCAGAGAAGTCAATGCTGCTTCTGAACATGTTTAACTTGAGGCTTCTTTTTTGCATAGTAAAGTTTTAGGTGACATTTTAAAATGTAATTCTTTATTGTAGTGCTTGATAAAAGTTTGACAAAGTTATCACTTGCCCATGTGGTTCTATCAGCAATTGATGGACATCTGAGGGATGGGAGATGACAGATCTCCTGCCCATCTAAGCGCCTCAGACACTCAACCTTTTGTGGATTATGATTAGAAGCTTATGTTGACACCTGTTTGAAATTAAATAATTATTTCAGGTTTTTTTAATATTCATTACTATCTCTAAATGACTTTTTTAGGAATGTGTTGCAGGCCTGAAGTGCAGAAATAGATAGGTTTATTAACAAATTAAATTAAGTTTACTTTTTAATCAAAAGAAGTGTAAGGAACACTGCATTCACTTTTAAAATATGCATTTTCCATACCATCCCAACTTTTTCAGATATGGGGTTATAGATTGAGAAGAGGTGCTATATTGCAGTAAATGTCTCATTCAATGTATGGAAAATGTTCTGCTAACAGATGTAATTGGTCATACAGCAGTCTATCATCAGTGTCAAAAATCCTAGTGTGCACAAAATTCTTATTAAAATTGTGGCCAAAGGTTCACAGGACCTGCTGGCATTTTTCACAGCTTGTAAGCAAAAAACTCTTCACTTCCAGGCATCAAATACTTTCATAAGTCAATGCAGGGAAAAACAATGCCCAGGGAACTGAAAACCATAAACATGTGGAGCGGAGTGGCACAAAAGACTGCTCACAAAGCTGCCCAGTTACAGTGGGCGAAAAAGCATAATATGTGGACTGTTCATGACTTATCTGGTCGGATAAATCCTGGTTATGCCTGTATGTTAAAGATGCTAGGCTTCATGTTCCTCAGCAATCCTTTACTGAGGACTCCATGCAGGGTGTGGTTCAAACTGGAAAAGGTTATGTGATGTTACATTGGGCTGCTGAGGTTAGTTTTAGGGTCAATTGTATCCCTGTATTGCAATATGCCAAATTCTGGTGTTCACAGGGCTGCGTATGCGACTGATTGGCATGATGAACATTCAGGAGAAGTCGCACATCTGCTCTGGCCTGCAAAATCTCCAAATGTGAATCCTCTTGAAATTGAACTGTGCAGTTTGTTGGTGCAAGGGTGGCTGAACACTGTTGCCTACATCCAGAAACTTGTCTAGTCCATACCAAATGGAATCACAGCTGTTATTTGTGCTCAAGGAGGTAATCACAGGTGGCTAATTTTTAGTCTGGCAAGCTATTAAAACAGTTTAAAAACAGATAAAAAAGCAATTTAAATGGACGTGGCACTTGTAATTAAAACCCTTTACAAACTCCAATGGAACATATGAGACACATATCTATCTATCTGTCTATCTATCTATCTATCTATTAACATATATATATGTTGTCAATCATATCGTTATCCAGTATTACTTATGAATGACATAAGTATGTAAATCTTTGCTTTATGTGTCTGGCGCAAACACCTTTTTCAGCAGTAACTGCAGCTAATTGTCTCCATAACTATTAATTAGTCGGCTTGCCCTCTGGGATATTGGCTAGTTTCTCTCTGCAGCCCTACCATTGGTGTGGTCCAATCCAAAGTCAGATACATTTTTTTCTGCTTTTCAAGCCTGATGACCGCTTAACTGAGTGACCTCTTCTCTTTGACCATGATACACTTCCACAAGTGTGGAAAAGTGATTGCCCCCTAAACGTAATAACTGGTTGGGCCACCCTTAGCAGCCACAACTGCAACCAAGCGTTTGCGATAAATTGCAATGAGTCTTTTACAGCGTTCTGGAGGAATTTTGGCCCACTCATCTTTACAGAATTGTTTTAATTCAGTTACATTAGAGGGTTTTCGAGCATGAACTGCCTTTTTAAGGTCATACCACAGCATCTCAATAGGATTCGGGTCAGGACTTTGACTAGGCCACTCCAAAGTCTTTATTTTGTTTTCTTCAGCCATTCAGAGGTGGACTTGCTGGTATGTTTTGGATCATTGTCCTGCTGCAGAGCCCAAGTTCGTTTCGTTTTGAGGTCACGAACAGATGGTCAGATATTCTCCTTCAGGATCTTTTGGTAGACAGCAGAATTCATAGTTCCATTTATCACAGCAAGTCTTCCAGATCCTGACGCAGCAAAACAGCCCCAGACCATCACACTACCACCACCATGTTTTACTGTTGCTATAATATTCTTTTTTCTGAAATGCATTGTTGCCTTTGACTACTATTTAAATTGGTTTGTTGTTTCGAAACACTTAAGTGTGACAAACATGCAAGGAAGGGGGCAAACACTTTTTCACACCACTATATCTGTCTGAGACTGGGCTCACTGGTATCGTTTCTCATACGTCTGGGTAACTATGTATCAGCCGTGGTGTCCCACAGGGTTCTGTCCTCGACCCTCTATGATTCACTATTTAAGTCCTTTAGCTCGGTCCTATTATTCGTCGGTATGATTTGAACTGATGCTACTCGTCTCATTGCGTCCATCCCTGCTCTCTACAGCTGAGTTTCTGGTCTAATTGTCTTGTTTTCAACCCTCTCAAAACAGAGTTTCCTTATATTGGCACCAAAGTTGCCATTTCCTCCATCTCAGACTTTGTCCTTTCCATTGGATGTTCTACCAAAGGGTGAAATCCTCTCTTCAAATCTGCTTTTTTTTAACACCTCCATAACATCACACATCAAAACGTTTGGCATCACTAAGCTGGACTAGGGGTACGTCCCTGCTGTACGTCTTCCCTGCCAAGACCCTTCACCACCTTCAGTCCATTCAGAACGATGCTGCCAGGGCTTTGCCCTTCACAAAAATGGATGGCATCACTCCGGTTCTAAGAGCTCCTTGTCACTGAATCCTAATCAATACCAAATCCTCATCCTCAGCTTCAAAGCTTCATGGTTTCCATGTATTTCGTGATCCCCATCACATCGGTTGTGGTTCTCGGGTTCCCCACTACAGGTGGGCGATGTTTCGCTCTCGCTTCCCCCACACTCTGGAACGTTCTGCCCTCTTGTCTTTGTTCTGTTACTTCTCTCTCTATTTAAATCCCGTTTAGAAAAACATATCTAAGTAATTTCATTTATCGGTCTCTGTTTAACTTTTCGTACAGGATGCTTGAGTTTGGAAAAGTCGCTAAATAAGTTCAACCGATTTATTTATCACAATTATTACTGTTATTATTATTCTCTTTGCTGTGTGTAAGAACGTCCAACAGCACAGCTCCGACAGCACAGAGCAAATAAACGAAGAAAGAGTCAGATTTACCATTTATTGGACTCTATTTACAGAAATGCAGAAATGTGGAACTCGTCATTTAAAGACGTGTGAATGCTACGGAAAAGGGTAAAGAAAGATCCGATGTCTAGGTCTCGGGGATCAGCAGGGAAATCAAAAATAAGCACAAACTGTACACGATTAGTATTTGTCATTTAGTGAAAGATAAATTGCACTCGAAAGGCATAAATTAAGGTTGCGGGGTTAGGTTACAGAATACCGTAATAACGTAAACAACGCGAGAACCGCCCGTCGAAATGAGTGAGATTGTGAGAAGCAAAGAGATTAGGATCTTGGTTTTCGAATCTAAAGAAGGGGAGTTCAAGATTCCAAAGTCCTGAGGAGGTGCTGGTTGAATCAGTCATGTGAGTTTTATAAAAAAAAAAAAAAAAAAACTTTCACAGGAAAGACGTTAAACACGATTTCTCCGATCAACAACGGACACATTATTATTATTATTAATTTTTTTTACAAATCTTATATGGGTAAACCTTACAAAGTGGTTCATCTGGAAAGGTATCAAAACTCCAAATACCAAACGTCGTACTTCTTTTTTCACTTCTCACAGACATACAACAAAAATCTGATCGTTTTAATTAACGATTAAGGTCTTAGCAACTGGAATAAATTATAATAGGAATTAAAAATCAGTCTTTTTACTCCAATGGCTTGCGACGTAAACAGCTGTTCAAACGAAAGGTTTTACTTTTAAAGTTTTTTATGTTACTTTGATGTTTTCTTTATTGAATAAACGTTCATAAATATTGATTTACTTTATGCTGGATTGAGCTACTTAAAGGTATAAAGAGTTTAAAAGGTGATACTGCAATCCCAGTCTTTCTTTAAGTGGACTCATTCCCTCTTGATTGTGTGCAGCCAGCGAGGTGTTTATCTAGGTCTATATTCCCTCGTATGTGTTTATATTTCAGTTATACAGTGTGTGTGTGATTATTATTGTGTTTTTGTAACTGATGATCATTGTGTTGTGCTATTTTTGTGCGTCATAAAAATACCCCTTGCGTTTACGTTCGTGTCCAGCAGCGATTGTTTTAATTTCCGTTTCTTTTATTAGAAAAATATTTTGTAATGTGACTGGGGTGCCTGAGATTTGAGGCAGGGCCGAGAAGGGCCAAATTATAACTGATAGCTAATGAGCATGTGCAACAGTGAGCTGAAAGATTGTGGCATTCGCCTTTTAACTGAGGTTCAGATATAACGAGTTCCTGTGATGTCAGTCCAGCGGGATAAGAGAGTCTTTGAAAACCTAAATAAATAAAGGTAAATCACATTCCACAGACGTCCAGATCTGATCACCTTCAGTTTGGTTCTCAAACGTTCTTGAGAAATGGCCTCGAGTTCTAGCAAAGAGTTCCTGGTTTAGTAAAGTAGCACTGGTTCCAAAAGCAGCAGTGCAATTTGCCAAAAGTCGTGCAAATGTTGGCCGGAAAATAAATCCAGGTTTATGCTACCATTCAAACGGTTTTTCCCATGGAGAGGCGGGTCCGGATGGGGGGCTGGAGGTCCAACGGCGCCACCTACCTCCACAGCGATTGGCTGGTCATTATGGGATGCAGCTAGTTTTGAACAGCCGGGCCCATCAAGACGTTTTCACGGTACACGATATTTATCACGATGCACGTGATCGCAGACGAAACGCACAAGTAGCGACCGGTTCTTACAAAACTACTTTTCAAAAGTTTTCCCCGTACTTAGTGAAGTGATATTATTATTTAAAATGTGCTTCGTCCAATGAAACCCTCTGCAATTACGCTCTTAAAAAGACTTGTTGATCAGTGGTCCTCGAGACGCTCAGAAAAGTATCGTGACGTGATCCAACAGTCGTCCTGCCCGTGCTCAGGTTCCACGTTTATTAGTGATGGCAGAACTCAGACCAGTGAAGGACTGAAGGAAACACTGTAGGAACTACAGAAAGAGGAACGGACTGGTTTTCTTATTTGAGGAACAAACACCAAATCATCTCAGCTTTCATGTATGTGACCCCAAAACTTTGAACCCTCCATCAAATCAGTGAGTTTTTGTGACTCTGTTGAAAAAGAAACTTGTTTTTTCGATGGAAATTTAGTTGTAGGGAGTGACTACGGATATCAAATGATCGTAATAATTAGTGATAAACCTGTTGGGAATCTGATTGTCTATTTGCCACACACTGGAATTTAGTTTCTCATCATTAATTCCTTCCAAAACGCTATTTTTTTTCCGTAAGGAATAATGCAAACCAGCAGGAAATTTCCTGGCGTGAGGAAAAAGCACCGGGAAATCCGATTACTGAGCTCAAATCCAGCTCTTTATCTGATTGTTTAACCTGTGCGGGTGCAGAAAATCCGATTTTGGCACTAGGAATCAGATAACGGGAATCCTCTGGATTTACATAACATAACTCGGGGATTAATTGAGTTTCTGAGTTGCAACCAGGCAGTAACGTGACATACAATTCCCGCTTTAATATTAAATCATCCGATTATTCGTGGTCTTGAGTATGGTAATGCATTTCAGAGTTTCCCCCCCCAAAGAGTTCGATAGCCGTTTCGCTGCCTTCTGGGGCGTGTTCAATTCCGGGGTTGCCAGGTATAAAGGAAACAGAGGCCAAATAAAGGATTTGGAAATACGTGGAGCCAAAATCAGCGATTATAACGGGGTAACTGGTATACACGCCATCAGTAAGATCCAGGTCGGAGGATTCTGCATAGAGGACCCCATAAATAATCAGATAAATGCATAAATCCGACTGTGATCAGATTATTGAGTTTGTGTAAACACATATTAGATATGACAGATAGAGCGTAAGTGTATTTAAAAGTGATTTTGGTACGTTAAGGAACACTGGAATGTTGGATAAACAGCTAAAAAGGTTTTCCAAGTTTATTTCGCTCCGAGAACAAACATCTAACGCAGCAGAAAGCGAGGTCAGAAATGCGTTGGTACGTGTATTTTTCGCCTTTTAACTGCTGCTCATATTCAGCGTCTAGACGCCGTGTTTGGTCCCGTGGGAGAATCAGCATTCTGACTCTAGGATTGCAGGATTATTCTTAATTCTTAGGAGTATAGAAAGGCCTGGACGGTTAAGGACAGGGCCGAGGCTGGTGTTTTATAAAACTGTCGGAATAAACCATAAATTAGGGGTTTTTACGCGGCTGTGTTCTGTATGGCTGGAAATGGGCATCTGCTAAAGGATGGAGCGTTCAGATGCTTCAGTTTGTCAGCGGAGATCAGAGAAAGAAAAATGATATTCTTAAATTCTGGAAACGTGGCGGAAGACCAGCATCAGCAGTCACAGTCAAAACAGGGCATAATGAGTAGCCCAAATTTAGTAACCAGTACTGAACAGAAGCTCTGATCCAGTACTACACGTTCTAATATCAGTTTTTTGTTCAGGATCAGTATTTAGATTGATTTGTTTGTATTTATATATAATGGGATTCGACATGAACTGCAATTCTGCATGACGTGTGGTACGGTGCAAAAATAGTCTCAGGCCACCTTTTGAGTTTTTCGATTTTGATTTGCCGCCATGGAATAATCCATGGAAGAATATATAAAATATAAAATATGAAATAAAAGCTGTTTTAATCCTGCGTACAAATGTCCTGTCTTTGCAAGGATGTACTTGCGGTATATATGGTCATTATACCATTGCTGTCTAATCTAGAGGTGGCCTAAGACTTTTGCACAGTGCTGTATATAGGGTACTGTCCACAGTATTGGACTCTTGAGCTTTTACAGGACATTAATGAATCAAACGTGCCGTATGGTGATGATTCTGTTTTTGACGATTGAACAGGGTGTCCCACAGGCCCAGCAGCAGAAGGTTCAAGTAGAACGTAAGGCGTGACTGGTCAGCCAGAAGCCCCACGCTACCAAATATGATGATTTACGGGGACACCGCGTGCACACGTGACATAGCAGATACATTCTAATAATAAAAAGATCGAATTTAATATGTATATAATGAATTTGTAAAATCTGTTGGCTTTTTAGATTCTACATTTCATAAAGTACAAACGAAGATTTGGATTTTAGATTAAAATCAGATTAGAGTGAATTAGACGGTGTCACGGATTGACTGAAGAGGAACCAGACTGAAGATCAGTTTTAGTCCCGTCAACCAGAATGAAGTGACTGATCTTCTAGCTGGTTATGATTTTAGGGATCAGTCAGAAATGTTACGGGAGGTTATACAGCATCAGCAGCTTCTTATTTTCTTTCCGATTTTCTCCAACACGTCGTTTTGCCGGCGTTTAAACTCGCCGTCTTTCGTTAAACATCGTCCACGGCTGATCGGAGCTTCAGTCTTGGATCTGTTAAGTCCGGATCTTAAACCTGCTCATGATCTACAAACTCCGACTTTAACAATTCTGACTCATCAGATTCACATTAAGAGCTTCAGATCATCTCATTTAGAATCACTAATAGGACTGATTCTTTACAGCCTTACAAATACCTTTTTTTTTTTTTAAATCAATTAAAAAGTATCCGTGCATATTTTTGGGTTTATAATCTGTATAAAAAGTTATTGATCGTCGACTGTTATGCCTGTATATAACCTGATGATGATGTTTTAGCAGAGGGGTAACGACAGAATCACCAAACATAACATGTTCTGTAATTACCAGCTCTTCTTTCGCCTGGTTAAAATCGTGCTGGACCGATGGGACACCCTGTATGAAATCCTCTACAGACACTGACCCCGAATCTGCAAATCTGGAGGAAGAACCAACCGAGAGGGCGAACACTCGCGTAGGGAGAGCAGCATGGGTCTTCTCGACAAACTGACCGTATCCTGAGCCTCCTTAAATGGAGCTTAATGGAAAACGTGTCCTATTTGTGACCACGTCCTAATTCGGACGCGAAAAAAACAACAACCTTCCAACAAAGGCAGTGAGTTCAGCAGAAGGTTTAAATATCTCCGTGTTCCTCTCCAGCAGTTCAGTAAAGTGCTCTCACAGGGGTGGTGGTATGTACAGGCAGAGGTTTGGCACGAGGAAGGATGAGATAGAAGTCCACAGCACTCAGATAGCACACTCAACACACCGAAGACCTTCAGGAAGAACGCAAAAGAAGAACGAGAACAGGCAGTAACAGGTCACACTGGAGAGGTACCTGGATGGACCCAGCCGTCCTGGAAAGCGTCCTCCCTGACCAGACGGGGCTGCTCCGGGGACCGGGAGCGTGGCAGCGGAGACGAGGGAATAAGCAAGCTGTTGGGGCTGGCGATGTCGCCCTCGGCCACCAGGGTGAGGTCCGTACCGTGCTCCTCCTCCAGCGCTTGGGATCCGCTCTTCCTCTTCCATTCGCCGGGAAAGAGGCCGGAGACGAACGTGGCTTGGTTTCGGGGCACGGCGTTCCTTTGGCGGGCTCGTCGAGCGCCCGGGCCGTCCACGCCCGAATCCAAGCTCTGCGTCTGGTGGCTGGCGTTGAGGGCGGAGCCGTTCTCCTTCGAGCGCGGCCGAGGCTTGCGTGGGTCGGGGGTGGAGCTGAGCAGGACGTCTTCGGGGGCCGCGCCGGGATCGAGGCGCAGGAATTCGGGCAGCACCAGGTCGGACTTGTTCAGCAGACCCCGCTGGTCGTCAGCTCGGTTGCTCTGTGCTTTGGATATGAGCTCGAAGAATTCTGGTCACAGGAAAACACAGGACGAGTTCAGAGCGAGAAACGCGAAGGGTTTCATACGGCAGGGGGTTTGAGACGAGGCAGCGCGAGAGAGAAAGAGAGAGAGAAAGAGAGAGAGAGAGCTTTCCTGTGTTAAACAACATTAGTATCAGGTTTGTCAAGCAAGAACAGCCAAGCGACATCACAACTTAATCAAGTAAAGAGAGAAGGCAGAGTTAAGACACAAGACGAGGTTCATTTACCTTCAGCGTCATCTATATTAAGCTTTTTCTGTTTGCGCTTTTCCACCTGGGCCCTGGTTTTGACAGACGGAGCCTTCGCTGATGATCTGTCCTCCGCCTGGGTGGTCACAACGAAAACGGGGCACGTTAGGGATGCCGGCTCAGGGCTCAATCTGCTACTGGACTTTTTCCACTGCACACGGACCTGATCGACTGGCACCACCAGGAGACGATGCGCCTCCAAGAACCTCCCACTGACGACTCGTTTTGAAATCTATTTTGTTGTTTATTTTATTACTAACTTAAATATTGATATTGATTTCAATTGTATTAGTTACTTCATTGTACTATTACTTTAATATACTTTTAAGTATGGACTGTGGTAGCCTAGTGGTTAAGGTACTGGCCTTTGGACCAGAAGGTCAAGGATTCAAATCCCACGTCTGTCACCAAGCTGCCACAGTTGGGCCCTTAAGCAAGGCCCTTAACCCACAATTGCTTGGATTGTAAGATTGTATGAGTTGTAAGTCGCTCTGGATGAGGGGGTTTGCTAAATGCCGTAAATGCCGTCAATTTATTTAATTAACATCTAGGCCACCCATGGAGGTCGGCTCCCTTTTCGAGTCTTGGTTCCTCCCAAGGTTTCTTCCTTCTACATTCAGGGATTTTCCTTTCCACTGTCGCCGTAGGCTTGCTCAGTTTGGGATTGGCCTTTTAAGATAATATTAGATTATAAAGCTGCTTTAAGACAATGCTCTGTTATAAAAAGTGCTATGGAAATAAATTTGAATCTCTCTGCTCTTCTTTTTTTCCCAGTTTTTACAGTTCCCGTACAGTTTGTGGAACAAGAGGAAACGTAAGTACCGATCAGAACGAGGGGCGTGTTCACGGCGTTTTGTTTCTTCGTACAGTCTGGTTTTGAGACAGCAAATGTCTGGAAATTGCTGATGAGATTAGTCGAGTCCGATGCGTTCAGTCGTTTCTCTACAGGTCTAAAAAAAAGCTGCAATCTGATTGGCTAGCGGGGGAAAAACGCCTTCCTGCTCTTCTCGTTCAGGATCATGATTTATTTAGAACTGTCTGATGTTTAGATTTACTCAGGATAGTTAAGGGTCATTTTTGTCACAAACCATTTTTCCCCTCTTTCTTCTATCTATTATTTTTATTTCTGAAAAATCCATCCTAATCAGGTCTTCATCTTGAGCTCTTGGGGTCTAGCAGTCTAGGGTTGGGCAATAAGACGATTTTTATCGTATCGTGATTAATTTTGTGACGGACGATATGGATTTCGTTATGAAGAGTGAAATTAATTACGTGCAGCACATTTTAAATAAAAAACACTTTGCTTATTATTATGGGATATTATAATGGGCGTTTTACTGATGCATCTCGTGTGCATGTATGCTGATAAATATCATGTATCATGAAAACATCTTTGTTTATTGTGATACAATATTTTGTACCATATCGCCCACCCCTAAACAGTGCCTGAAAGTTTTGTTTCTTAAGACTGAATCATCAATTAAAAAAAAAAAAAAAACCCGATCTATTCATTTATATCGCTTGTGTTTGGCGAGAATGTAAACGTTAAAAAGTAAAAAGTACTTAACAATTCATTTTGTAACCTCTAAAGTTTATTTTTCATGTAGAGTCAACTTTAATGGCCATGTCTGAGTCGATAAAGCCTGGAAACCGTAAAATCTGGCAACCCAAAATTAAAGAAAGTTATCACAATGCCGGTTTTTACGGACGGGGCAAAAAGCCCATCGAGTTTCAAAAAAAAAACACACGTTACCCTTCACACCAAGTCCGAAACGGACCGGAACCGGGACGCCACGTAAAGTGTCGAATCAGACCCTGTTTCAGTTTCTGCAATAAAATCAGACTGACCAATCAGAGCTGTGTTGCCGGGTAGAACAGCTCATCCTGCTAGTATCAGAGCACAAGAGCTTATAGGAGAAGTAACGGGCTGATTCTAAAAACTATAACTCTGAAAGGCTGGAGAATGACGGCGATGAAGCACCCAGTGACTGTGAGGAACCGTTGACTAACCTTTCTAGTCTGATTATTACCTTTCTAGCCTCCTTCGCTTGTGTCTTTGTTTTTTAAGTTTACGATGTGAAAGAGACGCGACGTCAAGGGAAGACAAAGTAAAAAAGGGAGCTCTCAGATTTTCGACCAAAAGAAAGGGGGGCACTGAAGGGGGAGCGAAGGAACGAGTAGGTAAAAAAACTGCGGAAAAAACGGGTGCGAATAGGAACTTTAGAAACACGTCATTCTTTAGTTTCTGACTCTTTGTACATTCTCTATGTTTATATTTTCGTTGTCTTATCTGTTTTGTGTTTAGAATCTAATCTGTTTTCTGTACACCACTGTAAATGGCTGAATTGGCAATACAACGGGACTGCGGTGGCCTAGTGCTTAAGGTCCTGGACTATAGACCAGAAGGTCCAGGGTTCAAATCCCACCTCTGCCAAGCTGCCACAGATGGGTCCCTGAGCAAGGCCCTTAACCCACAATTAGTCACTCTGGATAAGGGCGTCGGCTAAATGCCGTAAATGTCAATAAAAACCACTGGACTTGACTTGACTGTAAGAAACAGTTACTGGGAAATTCGACTGTTCCAGACTAAACCATAACCTAGAGCTTGTTTGCCCAGTTTGGACCAGTTGTTGTTTTTGGCCGTGCAGTGGAAAACGCCCCTAAGTAACGCCCCTACTTCACTTTTCCTCATCCTCCATCCACATTCACTTCACGAGCCCAGACCACTCAAATCCAGTCCACAGCACAGCACAGCACAGCACAGCACAGCACAGCACACGCCGACAACCAGGACCACCACCGGAGCACCACAGCACCAGAACCACCGAGCCCTGACCCTCACGCACACGATATGAAATGTGGAGAGTGGGAGTGAGGAGCAGGCTGATCAGAGGAAGAGTGAGGGTTAGATCATCCACAGTTACACACAGCCCAGGCTTTATAGAGGACTGGAGGAGGTTCTGGCCATGCACAGGTTCCTCCACCGCAGACAGAGGCAGGAAAAGGATTGTATGCACAGACAGGAAGTCTGAGAGAGCCGAGAGAGCTGAGAGAGGTATGGCATGCTTACTGCTGCAGACTGGCTTCTCGTGGACAGGGGCGGCCCGTGAGCCTTCGTCAGGGTGGCTTTCTGTTTGTCTGTAAGGGGAAGGAGGAAAAGAACAAGATCAGATACGGCTGAATGTTTTTTATGTCGAGGAAAGTTTATGATTCCTTTTAAAGCCAGAAAAAAAAAACACAAAAGAAAGCCCCCTGTCCGCTTTAGCATTTTAAAGATTTCGTCCTGTTTTTTCACATCGTTAAGCTTTTTATTGTTTATGTTTTTTAGATCGATGAAGATAAAATGGGGAAGCACGGGGGCACGGCGGGGTGGCACCGCTTGCCTCACAGCAAGAAGGTCCCGGGTTCGATCCCAGGGTGGGGCGGCCTGGGTCCTTTCTGTGTGGAGTCTGCATGTCCTCCTGTGTGGATATAACCTTGTGTGTGTCGCTTACATGTGTCCACTGATGCCGATAGCGACGTTAAAGAAGCCAAAATAAGTCAATAAAGATTAAAACGATCCCTTACAGTCACTGTGGAGCTTTATCGTCGTCATTCTCCAGCCTTTCTGCTTCATAACAACACATTTTTTGTTGGTTATTAATATCCATGGTTTTAGAATCGGCCCACTGCTCGTCCTACAAGCTTCTGTTCTCCGATACTAGCGGGACGAGCTGTTCTGCCCGGCAACCGAGCTCTGATTGGTCAGTCTGACTTCGAGGCAGGAAATAAATAAATATAAAAAGGCTTGTGCCGATTCAAAATGTCCATGACGTTTCGGACTCGCCGTTAGCCCATGCGTGTTCTTTTTCAAAACGTTGCGTGTTTTATTATAATACCAGTTATAATAATAATAATAATAATAATGTTATTTATAGCACGCAAACTTTTAACATATATAAATATTTTTTATGATTTTCCATGCACACTTTTTTTGCCTTTCTTATAATCTCATAATAAACAGAAATAAACATTCAGCAGAAACCGTACTCTCAAGGGAAAAAATTAAAAAAAGGGGCGGACGTAATGAATGATGGGAAATGTAGTTTCTGAACACGTGTTCAGTACGAAACTCGCCTTTGGCCGATCCGTGATCCGCTTCCTCCAGAACCACTCTCAGTCCGTCCAGGTTAGAAATGGGAAGCCCCAGATCCAGCGGCTCCTTCTCCCCACTCTGCACACACACACACACACAAACACACACACACATATACACACACACACACACACCCACACACACACACACACAG
>JAVSBV010036084.1:0-11445 GCA_033117975.1 Parotocinclus spilosoma | reverse complement strand
TGTGTCACAGCTAATGCAATATTGACGCGACATTTCAGAAAATGCTTGTAAAACAAAATTGGCCGTTTCTCAAAAACTGTACGTGATATAAAAATTTCGAGGTCATTTCTGTGATCAGCATCAAAAACTCTATTTAGAACACCAAAAATTGTCAAGGAAGCAAAAACCTTGTAAACCAGTGTAATTAGACTGCTGAATGAACAAAGGAATTGATGTGAAGAAAATTGTCAGTGGCTACTGATGGAGCGCAATCTATGATTGGCAGAGAGAAGGGACTAGTTCAGCGCCTGAAGCTTCTTCACCCTCAACGTATATCATACCACTGTATAATTCACCAGTCCATCCTTTGTGCAAGTCTTGGAGAAAACTACGCTGAAGTCATGAACACAATGATGAAGCTGGCGAATTTCTTGAGAGCATCATCTGCACTACAGCATCGCTTGCTGCGGTCATTCCTGACTGAGGTCAATGCTGAATTTGATGACATGCTTTTGCACAACAACGTCAGATGGCTGAGCAAGGGCAAGGTCCTGGAGCGGTTTTGGGCCATTAGGAATGAACTACAACTATTTCTGTCACAAACAAAAAAGTGCAAAAGCAAAACTGTTCATGGATTTCCTGCACAATCCAGAAAAGATGGAGGCTGTGGCATTTTTGACTGACATGGCATCTCACATTAATGACCTGAATATGAAGCTCCAAGGGAAGGGCAACACTGTGTGTGAGCTGATATCAGCAGTGCAGGAATGTTTGGTTTTATTTAGTTATTCATTTTAATTTATGCCCAAATGCAAATTATATTTTTATTTTAGGTAATATTTTTGTTTTGAATAAAAAGGAAATGTTATAAATGTAATACGTTATTGTTATGATACATTATCATACACAGTCCCAATAAATGGCCCCTTGAGTCATTGAAGAAAAAAAAAATTGTGGCCCCTCATCATTTCTATTTGAGTACCCCTGGTCTATTGTGTATTTATTGTCTTTTGTTAATATTAATATATGACAATTTTATTGTTTGCTTCTAAACTTTTTTTTATTAGCTGATTTATTTATTAATTTTGTACAATTATAAGTCATTTTCTCGAACTTTCCTTGTAATAGAAATGTCTTTACTGCTAAAGAAACATATTATGGTTTCTGGCTTCCTGGCTCTGCGCTCTTGCTTTTTTAGCTTTGCCTTTTTTTTTTCTTTTTTTTTTTTAGCTTAGTAAAATTTCAGATATTTAGTGTGGTGTTGCTACTTCAAATGTCATCATTTTCGAAAATGTTTTGAAATTGTTGTCTTTGGAAAACGTGTATTGCAAAGTCCTGAAGATCTTCCACACTGAAGACATGGCTGTCCTAAATGCATCGCTACTCATTGGTCTCCCTACTTCATCTTTAGTAATATGCTATCACAGGGGTGTTTTTATCTGAGATTCATTACATTCCAAAAGCTTCTATAATTCCTATCTGATGTTGGCTAATGTTAATGGGAGAATACTCACATAAACAGGAAGACACTGAACAAAAATGTTGTCTGTGGCAGGGTTGCAAGGAGAAAGGCGTTATTGTAGATGAGACAACTTATTTTGTAGATATGACCAAAATAGTATTTGGAGAAAACGCTGTATTTCAGCAGAGGGACTTGGAGCCTTAATATATATGTGAAACATAGTAGTGCTGTTATGGTTTTTAAATTCTCAAGGAAAATCACTAGGGAATGAGGCTCATTTGAGACATTTTTGGGATGCCCAAGTCTGATGACTGACCTTAAACCAAAAGAAATGTTGTTAGGACCTCTTGTGAGCAGTTCATGTCAGGAAAACTACCAACATACCAGATTTGAAGCCATTTTTGAATAGAGGAATGCTCAATTTTTTCCAAACCAATGTACAGGACGAAATAAAATCTTATCAGAAATGTGGCATTGTTTTTGCTTCATTTGTTTAACTGGGTTCTCCTCATCTACTCTTAGTAATCGGTGATGCGTTTGTGATTTGTAAACATAAAAATATAGCAAATCTGAAGGGTTAAGCACCACTGTATGTTACAAGACAATATCCAGGACTTTTGTAATGCAAAAAATGTCTATTTGTACAGGTTGTATGTAAGGTTTGTTATGCTAAAGCATACTGTGATACACTTTGACTTAATTGTATTTAAATGTAATGCCATTAATTGTGTTGTCTTTGTGTCCTACAGCTAACTGAGGAAATTCACATACAAACTGAAAATGCTCAGGAGTGTGTCAGCACAGGTAGGTGTAGGGCTATAGTGTTTTTTTTTTTTTTTGTGTGTGTGTGTGCACACGCTGTGTGTATTTTATTTTTATATATACTTATTAAAAATACATGGGTATATTTCGGTGCATTTTTATATCTATGCACTAAATTATAAAAAAAAATTGAAGCCACTTACTAAACATCTTCATTTGTTAAACAGTTATTAAAGCACATTGTCAGATGCACTTCTACTGATTCCAGTCTCATCTTGGAGAGATGTGAGTACAGGCTTGAAATATGACTCGTGGTTATTGCAGTATTATATACATAGATAGTATTATAGTATAGTATTATATAGTAGTATTATATAAAAATTTTTTTATCTGTATATGCTACTTTAAGATAATTTTTTTAACTTTTAACTTGTATGTTCCTTTAAATATTCAGTCAATTCCGGTTAATTGGACCAGCCGCTTATTATTACCAAATCCTAAAGTACCGAAACAAGTCCTATTATATACATGTAATGTTATTTGCTTATTTGGACCAAAATTCCCCTTAATCGGACCAAAGAATGTATACAGTATGCAATATCTGTGAAGAAACTCTTCGTCACTGGCATCACCACTCGAAAACTCCCGAGTTTCTTCTCAGCCCTGTACTGCCACCTTCAGGTCTTTGCCTAACATTTCCATTTACTTACTAAGTCACCACTTAGCCACTGCAAAAGCAGATCAGCGATTTATGGGAGGATTTTTGGGATTCCCGGGAGAATTAATGCTTTTTTTTAAAGGTCAGGAAATCCGAAAAGTTGTTGACAAGAGCAAAACCTGTTTGTATGTTTTCTATACGTGTAAATCACACAATAGAGGTTTAATGAACATTTAATATGTTACATAGCACGTCCTGTAACATAGGGCATGTTTGTTTAATCAGCTGGTTATTAGGACCAAAACGATTGCGTCCCCATGTGGTCTAGTTAACCGAAATCGACTGTATTTACAATTAAATATGATACTGTAGATGCTGTATTTCCAGCTTCTTTAATTAATTTGCTGGTAAAGTCATTTGACTCCCTATAAATGTAGGACCAAAAATGACATGAGTAGAAATAAATAAATTCTTCAATTTAAAAAAATAATTTTTGTCATGAAAAAGAGCACACTATAAATGTTTTACATTTATTTATACATTTCCACTTAGCAAAATTTGGACCTTTTCTGTATTTTTACATTTATTAACTAACAAAGCACACATTTGCAAACTGTTAATGTACATACGTTTAAGCATGTGTTGTATTATTGAATCAAGGATTTTACGAGCAATTGCAAACGAGATGATTGTGAGAAGTGCTAAATAACAACCTTCTCTTTCGTTTAGAAAGAATAATGGACTGTTTAGCTCAGATTAGCCTATATGTCAGAGAATAAAGTAGGATTTCCAGTTTCCAGTTAGCGACGTGGATATATTTGACCTGTATACAAAGTGTTAATAATATTTAAAGGCTTATTTGGTAATATATGTTTATATTGTGAATAAATGCATGTAGAGCATGCACAAATCTGAACTTCTGTGCTTATAGGTTTAATAAAGCTCATAATACATTGTTAATTCGAACTTGATTTCACCCTGGAATATCTAACATGTTCTCTTTCAGTTTTAACCAGATCTACAGTGGAGTTATAATATGTACACTGTTATTATGAATGCATATTATATATAGGCCTAAACTATCTTTAATAATCGTTATTAGTCATGACTTGGCAGTTCTGGAGATTTTACCTTCTGTTCACAGGGCTAGTTTATTAACCACAAGCAGCCCGAAGATCTGTTTATGACATAATTGTCAGTTGCTGTAAATGTAACTTTTGTTACCGAATACATCTTAAAAATATTACCCTTTTTAAACAGGTAAAATATATACGCATTGCCAACTGGAAACATACACTGCTCACAAAAATGAGGAGATATTTCATTATGGGATATCTCATTTTAATAACATAGCTTAGCTAGCTTGGGTCATGACGGTTGCTTCTGTCCTGCTTTATAAGTTTAAGACTGCCCACTCAATTAACATACGGGTGAATAAATAAATAAATATGGAAATCTATAAATAAATATATATTTACAATACACAAATGAATAAATGTAAATAAATATGTGCTTTATCTGTAAATGTATAAATAGATAAAAAAAAACCCATTTCTTTTATTGTGCCCTTTTTCATGACAAAAAATTTCAATTTATTTATAAATGTATTTATTTATACTTGTCATCTTTGGTCCGCCATACCTAGTGACACTGTTTTTCTAACTTTTAATTCTGCCAAATCTTAAGCTTTTTCCACTGTCTATTCTCCAGTGAGCCCACTGCACGTTTATTTTCTATTTTGTAAAAGCAGTACACCACAGGCATGTGCTTTAGTAAACTGATGTTTTTAAATCCTTAAAGTATCTTGCTTGTTTAACTCTGTTTGCAGGTATTTAGATGACAAAGCATTCAACTCTGACTAACATGAAAGACACAAACTATCGAATAATTTAAATTTGCCAGCTGTATTTCTGTGCTGAAAACCAAATCCATATTCTACAGAATATTTTCCATAGAAAGCATGTTTCTCACTTCTGACTTAATATAATAAAGGTATCTTATCAATTGATTTGGGGTTTTGGGACAGTACAAGAGTTTGTAATGTCTTTGAGTAATAGCTTTATGTTGCGCCTTTTCTGGTAAGTTTCCACCTGCATTTGATTAAGATCATTTGTTGCTTCTTGTAGCAACCTTACAGTTTCTTAGGACTAATGAAATAACCTGTATATTTTTAGGACTAACAGTTTGAAAATGGTGCACATTTCATTCGATTATGATAATTTACCAGACCAGGAGGGAGGGAAATCGTGCTCTGGCACAGTACAAGCCGAACCTAGTGGATAATTAAAAAAAAATTGATCACTTTAGGAAAAGTAATCACAGTTCAAGATGAATAATAATCACACATTATTTTAGGGGGTTTTGCAGTTAATAGCAGATGGAATAACTAAGCCTGACTGTATATTTAAGAATACTTAACATCCAGGGTAAAAAGCAATGGCTCTGATTCAAGTCATTTTGTAATTATGTAATCCCACTTGATATAGGCAATATGTTAGTAATTTAGAATGGAGCATTTGTCTTAAAAAAATACAATAAATCATAAACCTAGGAGGGCCAAAACACAAAAATTAGATTGTAGTATTAGTACGTATACTTTTTGTACAGATGTAGCCAACCTGTCTCTCGATAATTTTGAGTTCAACTAATAAAACCTTTTGTCTGCATTAAGTAAACGGACATCCAATTTTTTACTTACTCATCACAATTCTCAATTTTACTGATTGTAAGACCATCGTTTGGATCTGCTGATATGTACAGCTGTGTAACATCTGCATAGCAGTAAAAAGGCTATGTTTACTAATAATTGGTAGCCTAAAGGTAGCATGTACAGGAAAAATGATAATGGGAAAAACCAGACCCCTAAGGTGCCACTGTATTTCTCTTTTAAGAGCTTAGAGTGTTGATTATTTACATAAACAAACTGGTCGAATAGATAGGATTTAAACCAAGAAAGTACCAGTTCCTTTATACCTATAGTGTTTTTTAGCCTATTCAGTAAGATCTCATGATCTATAGTAACAACAAGAAAAGAAACGTGTCCATTTAATAGATCATTAGGTACACTCATTAATGCTGTTTCAGTACTATGATGAGACCTGAATCCGGACTTTATAAATACTATTACTTTGGAGGTAACTACAGAGCTGCTGATAATTTGCTGATAAGATCTGAGTGTGGTCATTATAACAATGTATTTTCTTTTTCCGTAATGCATTTAAGTCTAGAAGGAGCTAACTATAGAACGCATTCTAATTGGTTGGTTACATGATTAAGATAAAAGGGCTTCAAAGGTGTATTAAAAGTCTGGAAGTTTATTAATTAACGCAAAAAAAAGTAATGGTGCACTTGGTGTGATAGTGAGCATTAGGAGAATAGGAGTAGGCATATTTTTTTGGCATGAGTGGGATGGCCAGGCTTACCCTTACCCATGTCTCTGTGTAAATCCTTGCACTGAGGCACCTAGTGGCCGCCAAAGCAGCCAGATGTGGTTGACTAAAGATATTTTTGGCTTTGTTTTGATGAATAAAATGCTGTATAATCCATGTTATATTTGTGTCTGAGTATAATGTTCAATAGTTTGTATAGAATAGTGTTTAAATAAGAGACTTTCCTTGTAAACAAAATTCTGTGCTTTATTCATTTACCAACTTGCCCTAGTTTTGTGATTTTCTGTTGTATGTTTTCACTGTGCACTGTATTTATCACATGATGTTCTAGAACAGACATTTTGTAGACAGGGTTAAATTCCTAAATATTTTAAATCCATTAACTCTTTTGCACAACCACTTTTTATTTCAGCAATCAACAAAGTGCAGCTACTGGGGCGTGTGGGTCAGGACCCTGTTATGAGGCAGGTTGATGGTCGAAACCCTGTCACCATATTCTCTATGGCTACTAATGAAATGTGGCGCTCTGGAGATGGGGAGGTATCACAGACTGGTAAGAATATCCCTCATTCATTACAGTTTGTAGTAAATATTTATAGAAAAGTTTAAACCTGTTATGCAAATGTACCTCATTTCAGAAATTATTTGAGATGGTGAATTTTTGTAGACACAAAAAAAACTTAAGCATTAGTTCCTCCTTAGCCGTTACAATAACAATTCTGTATTGGACAATAATAATAATAATACTGAAATGTTCAGTACAAATCATTCTACTATGACTGAATTGTCTGTGGAAATAACATGCATGTTTCACATTATGGGCCTGTTAGAAGTGAGTGCTTAAGGTGAAGGGATCTTTATATACGTCATGTGCTTGTAGGTAGAACACTACACACTTGAGTTGTGGAGCTAGCATTGTGCAGATGCACAGGAGTCTACCCTACCTGGCTACACACTGTAATCTTTGAAGGTGTGCGTTCTTTTTGTGTTGTTTGATTTTTGGCCAAGTGGGTGACAAATTAAACATTTACATATTAAGTAAGTGACATATTTAACGTTTAAAAGTTCACACAGCATGATACATTTTTTGGAGCAGATGTAAAAGCTATAAACAGTGCTATATGATGCCAAACATTTTCAACTTTTATTTATTTTATCCCCTAACACAGACACAATGAAAATAAATTAAGCATTTGTTTGGCTGACAAAGGCATTAATTTTTTTGGAAGGATATCTAAAAGAGCTGTGATTTGGGGCAGGGTCTATCAGGATTGAACTATGAAACTGAGAAGTGTATTTCTTTAGGTCTTGGCAGTATTGCAAGTCCATAACACATGAAGCAAATTAGATTTAACCAACAACTGGTCTTATCCAAGTTTCGTTAAAGACAGGGTACGTGCAAGTGTTTATCAGTGATGAATTCATTTATAGTCACTGGTTTGTTTTTAAGTGATTTAATGTTAAGTAATCCTAGCTTAAGTTTAAGATTGTTTTAATAACCACATTAAGGATAAACACAGATCGCTCTTGTAGAAATAACAGACTTTTAGGTGCAATTAGGCTTGGGGCAAGGCTTACCCTTAAAACGAGACCAGTTGTCTATAAAGCCCACATTGTGTCGCTCCTCAGCTCACTAAGGCTCTAAGGCTCCCTATCATGTCCGGCACTCAGTCACGTGAACAGGTAGAGTTTTATGTATCAATTTTGAGACACGTGAAACTAGCTACCCCTTTAGGGACACCAGCAGTTAGAGAATGATGGGATGCTGGGCTTGCCTTATGACTTTGTCGCCTAACCGTCTCCAATTGCCCTGCTTCAAGAGTGCTGCCAGAGGGGTCAATAACTATGCCTGTGGCATCCGGATTTGCTAAGATAAGTCTGTTCTTGCCTTCTCCAATGTGTGGATGCGTGCCTGTAATACTACAATCTTCTCTGTCAGACTAGCTACAAGCCTACACCTATCACTAACACAATTTACACTAATGACAAAAGAAGAATAGCTAAACATGGCACACTCAGCACAGGGAACAACTGCAGCAGAAGTCATGTTACTGCTACTATAATTAATCAATTAAATGTACTCCACTTTGGTTGAGGTTGTGGATGTGTTTATTTAGGATGTGAGGACAGGTGATTCAACAGAGTACAGTAGACTTCTTGCTGTAGATCCTCATTCACTGGAGCCAGTGATCCAACACTGCTGATTAAATTGCAGATGGAAAGTCAGTACATTTACAGTATTTAGCTGACGCCCTTATCCAGAGCGACTTAGTAAAAGTCACCGTAATAGTTACCAGCAAAAAGAAAGTGGGAAATGTTATAAAATTAAACTACAGCAAAGATGAAGCCAAAATTAAATATAATTTGGTGATTTGCTAACCGCCAATAAACAAACTGATTAATATATATATACCGGAAACAGAAAGTAAGACAAGTTATAGAAGTATTGCTCAATTAAATAATAGACTAATAATAAACAAAATAATAAATAAAGAAATAAAGCGGCTATTTAACAACAAACTGCTAAGAGCTAGAAACTTGAGTGCACGCTGTAACAAGTAAGAGTAAAGACTGCTGTGCATGCACAAATCAGAATGCATGAAACAGATGCTGAATGTAAATTGTTTCTATTGTGCAGTCTTTAACATAACACAAACATTAAAGCAGAAAGATGCGTTTTTAGGATGAAGTATTTTTGCTCTGGTAAGACTTACCCTGAATGGTGCATGGTTCAATGGATTTCCACCAATGTTGCAACAAGACCTGTAGATCCTGTACACTTATGAAAGAAGCAGAAAGGCCATTTCAACAAATTGCTTGCCATATAGGACATTTTGACCTAGCTGGCAAGCCGTTCGTTGAATTAACCATGCGGACAAAATGTCTTCAAGAGCATTGACGTCAATTCTATATGTCAATAATCTCTAACAAAGCATTATACTACTAAAAGTAGCATTTTGGGCCTTTTTATAAGGTAGCGGGGATGCAATTTTATGCTCTTGTGGCAAGACCCAGTGTCCAATCAGACCACACTTGTAATTATTTGCGTATCTGTCTAAAACATGACTGTAAACATGACTGTAAACAATCTTTTCAACAAATTTTTTCTGCTGCTTTTTTTTTCAGCGAGTCTGTGTGTGAGAAAGCATTTTTTTTCCCATAAGGAGTAATATAAATTTTAGTAATTTGTTCCAGATGGAGTTGCACATTATTGCACAGCTGCTCCCTGATGTGTGATGGTGATATGTTCTAACAAATCCATAACAAGTTAAATGTATCAATCAGGCTGGTGCGCTTATACAGCTGAGGTTTCATACAAATTTGTCTCTATTCCTCTCCAATGTGGAACCTCTACAAAAAAAGAACTACTTCTGCTCACCCAATTCAGAATGGACTTTCCAACCTTATTAGCCTCCTCTGCTTTCTGGAGACATGCTTTTCTGAACTGACCCCAGGCAGTATGCTTCTGACTTCCAGCTGCACAGAGCTTACAGGAATGCGACCTCAGTGGCAAGACTAGAGAAGGAATTAGCTTTCGAAATCAGTGAATGCTGGTGTAAAGACCTCTCAGTACTATTCAAATCAGGCTGTCCTCATCCTGACTCACTCTTCTTCAACTGCAAGCTGTTCTATTCTCCCAGAGAGATGAGCGATGCGCAGAAACATCTGGCTGATGAGATAATGAAAGCAGAAAGAGAATCTGGATTCACAACTACTCATCCTGAAAAATGATGCAAAACAAGTGCCCATGGATAGACAACACATCACTTTTGCCGCGAGAGAAGGCAACATTGTGGATCCATGCTAATGCTTATCGCGCAATCACACGTGCCGTTCTTGGTCATTCAGACCATAGTCTTGTTCAGCACATCCAGATTGGAATACATAAAGGAAAATGCTCACCCTCTCTCTGTTACAGGTGAGACAGCTGCCACCACCCTGACTTTCTTACCTCTGGCCACCACAAACAGGACATAACAGTATTTTCAGCATAATGTGAGAAAAGCCCCAGGGCCTCCAAGTATCCCCACTTACCCTGAAGTGCTGCTGACTTCAACCATCATCCCAGTTTCCAAGATGATGATGAAGAAAATGACTACAGCCCAGTAACCTTGACTGCTGTAGCCATAAAGGTTTTTGAACATCTGGCCCTGGGTAACTCGTTTTCATCAAGGAAACATTTAATTTTAGCACTCTTTTACTACGAAGCCACGCTGTTGTAACTCATACAGAATGCTTCTTGGCATTGTCTTGCTGAAATAAGCAGGGATGGCCCTTAAAAATACGTTTCCTGGCTGGTAGAATATGTTGCTCCAAAACCTGTATGTACCTTTCAGCATTAATGATGCTTTCACAGATGTGCAAGTCATGGGCACTAACACACCCCCATCACCCCCATACCATCAGACCAGAGATGCTGGCTTTTGAATTTTGCATTGATAAAAATCCGGACAGTCCTTTTCCTCTTTGGCCTGGGGGACACGACGTCTATAACGTCTTGTCAGACCACAGTACACTTTCACTTTGCGTCAGTCCGTCTCTGATGAGCTCAGGTCCAGAGTGTTTCTGAGCCCATGTGGTAATATCTGTTAAAGAATCATTTTGATTTTTAAATGCAGTGCTGCCGGAGAGATCAAAGCTCACCAACATTCAATGTTGTTTTTTTGACCTTTTCACTTACTTGCAGAGATTTCTCCAGATTCCCTGAATTTTTTGATGATATTATGCATTGTAGATGATGAAATCCATTATTCTTTAATTACACTCATTAATGCTTTTAATGCTGTTATTAATTTATTTATAAGTGGTGAACCTTGTCCCATCCTTGCTTGTGATCGAGCCTTTTGGGAATGCTCCCATTAAACCCAATCATGACACTCACCTGTGAAATGTTCCACACAGTTTTTCACTGGGAGCACAGTCTCAAAGATGACTTTGATAACACCCTACGTCGTCAGGGACTAAAATCCTGCAGGGCGCACAAGGTCACCATCAGTTTGCCAGTGACCATCTGGATGACCCAGATTACTCATGGGAGAAGGTTATGTGGACAGATGAGACTTTTTGGTGTAAACCTCACTTGCCGTGTTCAGGGGAAGAAAAAGGATGAAAAAATTGTCCCAACTATAAAGCATGGGGGGGGGGGGGGAAACGTAACACTTTGGGGGGGCTTTTCTGCATAGGGGTCAGTACAA
>JAVSBV010036073.1:0-11445 GCA_033117975.1 Parotocinclus spilosoma | reverse complement strand
GAAATACCATGTGTGGCGTGTGAGCGTGTGAACTCGCTGAGGTGCGTGTGTCACACGCTCAAAGCGTGAGACTTGAGAGCCCTGTATCTCAGATCACTCCTAATTATATTTACAGTAAAATGAAAGAATGTTTCAGTCCTAGACTGGCAACATTGTACAATGTGTTGTTTCAATATCGTTACAATTACTGTCATAAATAAACTAATTAACCTTTGACCAGGAGATTCTGCTGGACTGCACTGCATGGCAGTATACACTCTACAGCGCTGTGCTAGACAGGAGTCTACGTCTCTTCATTTTGATATTGTAAGTTAACATCATCATCATAATCCTTACTAATGTCACTGTGACTTTGGTTCATTCTTCAGTATCAGCTGTAGCCTGGCCAGGGTCACAATGAGTGTTTACATGACCAAAACTCAGTTGGTCACCCTAACATTGTCACTTATTTTGCGTCTCTGTCCACAGGAGGTGTTCATTTTAGAAAAAAAATCAAGAAGGAGCTTACTCAGTTCCACTTCTCAAATTAGTCTTCAAATCAATGTTATGGTGTTCATTTTCATCCCTTAGTTTGTCCAGTTACATAACCATAACCATCACCAATCTCACAATATGTTAAGTCAAGTTATATTTATTGCTATAGCACATTTTATAATGTAGACTTTTCACAAAGAAGATTTACGCATATCCATATCTATATCAACACTATATCCTAATCCCTAACTGAGCAGATCTTAACTGAGTAGCGGCAAGGGAAAGCTTCCTTAACGTTACAAGGAAAATAGCTTGGGGGGACCACGACTCACAGTGGGACCTGACCTACTCTGGCAGCTTAGATGTTTTATAAATTAAACAAAGTTAATTAATAAGTTTTAGTAATAGTTTAAATACAAAGAAGCCAAATATAAAATGTAAATGAGAAACCATATTTAACAAAAATATTATGATTTAAATAAAATCTAATGTTATATATAATAGGATAATTTAAGGATTGACAGAGTGTAATAAAACGAAGAATATAAAACTATATAATACAATATTACATAGAATACACATAAAATATAGCAATGCAAACAATATCATGTTCATGCTCACACCCCATCCTCCTACCACCAGTGTGCAGACCTATAAGAGCAACAAAATTCTAATGGATTAACCTTGCATTACTTCATATACAACTAACACATTTAATGATTTATCCTTAATGGTTAAATTCATTCATTTATTTATGTATGTATTACTGTATTTTGTGGTTATCTTAATATTTTGTGGTTATATCACGAAAATCCAACCATCTTGCACTATAGTTCACTAGAGCTAGCAAAGTCAAAGCTTACAGTATTTCCCGTGACATGGTGACTGGTTCTTCAGGTTCTTCAGGATGACACGTCATATGATTTGTTATACAAAAAATTGCAGTTTTTTAAACTATAGCAATAAGAAATATTATTAAATTATAGATATTGCTGTTAAATAGCAACCCTCTCCCTAATATATGCTTCTTTTAAATTGTATGTTAAACACATTTGTTTACATTTATTTTAAGGACTTGTCTTTTGCCTTCCAGAAAATCTGTCATTTAAATCCTGACAGTAACAAACCCAGGGTGCAGTTTAAAACGTGTGTTAAGTTTCCATGTGTTTGTCATAAAAGAAAAGGCACAGATTTTTTGAAAATGTGTTTATATATAGGTATGTACATTTGCATAAGTCATCTGCTTTGTTTTGTGCAAAGTAACCTTTTGTGTTATGAAAATGATCAGACTCACTCATTTACTGTTTTAAAGAGCAAAGATAAGCAATATATAAGCAATATATTCCATTACATAGTTAACCCGCTTCTTATAGTCTTTAAATTAAACAGCCTTGATCAAATTATCCAGTCAATGTGGCAGAGCTTTGTGAAAAGATGCATTATTAACTCAGTTGATTCTCATCGAAGGCACAGAAAGACACATGGGTGGTTCTGCCTAAAGTTGTGGAAAAAGTGTCACCCAACCTCTTGCAAAGTTGCAAAGATTACATTAAAAACAGCATATATACTTTGTAAATCATTCATCCATTCACAAATGTGTAATATTAGATCAGTTTTTCAATAAAAAATTACGTCGTATAATATTTTTGTTATATATGTGTGTGTGTTTGTTATAGTATGTGTGAGTGTGTTTGTGTGTGTATGAATATATATCAGTATTCACCTTGTGAACCTCCTGACACCTACCAAACTGCTATATACATGCGTTGCAGTTATATAAGCACAGAATAAACTGCTGAATTTCCCTGCAGTGATTCAGTTTAGCGACAATCAGCATTTCTGGTATAATTATTCCTTTATGGAGCAAAACATCAAATCACCCTGGTCCACCAAGTGGCATAGATTCTGCTCATGCTCACCTTGTCTGTTTTTCCCCTATGTTTCACCCTGGACCACTGGCTTGTGGTATACTGTGTACTTTCCAGAGGTGTTAGTCATCTCTTAGGCCCTTTCACGCTGTCACCTCAGGACTCCTCCTAAAAAATCCCCACAAGGAAGTATCAACAAGTTCGCCACCTTGGTGCCTCAGGGCTTCTGAAACTCTGAAAAACACTGGGCCCTTATCTCTTTTTCTTCCCTAATAAAACTGCACAAGTTTTATTGCCATACCATTACCATATATTATTTTAGTTTTTGTACAATATACAAATAACTAAACTGCTCATCTGTAAATTAATAGTCTGTGCTATAAATGGCCATTTTGTGTGCCCAATCATGCATACATACTGGGTAAATTAATGACTTATATGTATTTGCCTATTGCTTTTACAGTCATCAGGATCCATTGTACTTTCTTACTTAATGAAACCTTAAACCAATCCAAAACAGTGTGCTTTTACAGACAATGTGTGCATGCAGGTATTCCAGAGCAGTGAGTCACTTTGCACTTCTGTGTGCTCCCTGGCTGACCTGATATGGTAATGCAGGTAGAAACTTCAGGAGCCTTCTCTCCACAAATGGCAAAATTCTGGTGTTTAATATTTTGAATATCATATATTCTGTTACTCAGGATTTGCTGATTATAGTGTGTGGTGGCTAGCCTGGTCAGAAGATATTTTCTAGGTCCACAATTACAAAAATATTACAAATTGGGTTTATGAAGTTACTTCAAACTTTACATTGAACCTCAGTTGTGTGTAACCTACAATTTAGACACATTGTTATATAAAACTGAAATATGATTGTGGATCCACTAGCAAGTGGGTTTTATGAATTAAAGAACATGAAAATGTTCAGAATCGGGGTCCTTACATTCTGTTACGCAACATATTTTACCTGTGTCACAATATTTCAGCATCATATTTCTTTTTTTAGTTTATTATTTCCAGAAAAGTAAATTAATAAATTAAATCTCAAAACATCGCTATTAGTGTGTTGGCCACTTGGGCAGTTTGCTAATCCTTACTCCAGAGACAAGTCTGAAATAACGTGCAAAGCTACAGTCACCATACAGTCACAATAACCAGACCAAAAGAAAAGCACTCTAGTCAGCACACTCAGGCCTAGATGATGTTTATTGTCATCTCACCCGTATACATATACACAGTGAAACAAAATATACCTCCAGCATCATAAAAAACAAACAAAACAATACAGGTGCTCTGTGAGACAACATCACAGCACAAAACAGTTTCAATAACAAGTGTCGCACAATACATTACATAAGGCTATATGAAAATGGCACACTGCAGGAGCAACCTCAGAAAAACTACACATCAAAGCACAAAACTGAGCAGACTATGCAAACATCATGCAATGTTAAAGTTGAGGTAGAAGCATAGTCTTGTAGACTGTATGCAAATCATTGTGAAGATCAATATCTTCACCCATCAGTAACATTAGGAGTATCACCCCTGGTCAGACACAACCAGTACAGTGACGCCCTTTCAACTACAATCACAATGAATTTATTAGGTACACCTTTTTTCTACACTCATTGTCCATTTAATCAGTTCCATTTACCAAGTAGTTTGACAATTATAGACTGTAGTTCATGTGTTTTTCTACATTCTTTGTTAATCTCCTTTACACTGCTCTCTAATGGTCAGGAGCAACACAGGGCCATCACAATCCTAAGAGACAATAACAGAAAGCTGAGGCTGTAGTGGGCACAGACTCAATAAAACAGGACAGTTGAAGACTGGAAAAAAACTTGAACATGGCAATAAGTATTATTTAGTGGCATTTCTATTCACTTAATCTGAAGGCAATAGAAACCTTTGATACCTTGTGGTAGAATAGGTGATTTGCACAGTTTGCAATAATTGCATGATACACTCATACATGTAGCAGACTCTCTAATATATAATCTAATGATGTAGTAATCTAATATATAACTATACTAACAAAAATTCAAATTTTGCGAAAGATTTTGTAGAATTTAGGGCTATTTTGATAGCATAGGAAAGTGTTAGTATAGTGTTCTTATTAAAGCGCTTTGTGAGTGTCAATTTTTGTGGGGCAGCACCACGGCTGTTACCTCGCAGCTCTCGGTTCCCAGGCTCACTGGGACAAACACTGACCCCAAACTTCACCTGTTTGTCTTCCCTGGTTTCTTTCCATATTCCGAAGACATGCTTTAGGGTGATTTGTCAAAATTGGCCTTTGACAAGTGTGCTGATATGATATATTATGTCTGTCGTGAATATAGACATTGATGCTTTTGCGACATTAATTATAACTAATTAACAAATAAACAATGTACTTAATTTTTGGAACATTTAGAAAGCTGGCACTTAAACACAAATGAAAAGTTGTGTACGGAACGGATCAAGGGCTAGTTTTTCCATTAGGAAGGTGGTCATGTAGCATATCAAGGATCAGAATTGTCCCAGATTTGCTGCCAACATATTTGCAATATTTCTCATTTGGTTCAAAAGTTATTAACACAGAAAGTTCAAAACTTTTGTTGTTCGTCACAGGTAATTGAAGATGGAATTGGCAATTCTGATACTCTGGGAACGCAGCTGCCATATTGTAACTTCAACAACCGATCCCCAGAAAGACCACCGATTTCACACAACAGTGTTGCATCCCTCATAGCCAAATTCCAAGAAACCAGGATTAATCAGATTTATATGTAAACACAGGACACTGAAAGCCACATATGGAAAGTAGGGGAAAAGTAATTGGATCAAAACATTAAGAACATATTGAATGCTTAAATGCCACCAGTGCAGTTATTTAGTTGACCATCTAGTCTAGGACAATGTGCAGGGAGAGAATGTGTGAGGCTGGGTTTCTATAAGGGCAAAATCTGTTCCCAGTGCAGCGACACTTAATTTCATTCCTTCAGATTTGCTTCCACAGCACCAGACAAGGAAAAGAGGAGGAAAAGCAACAACGACTAAACATGCCAGGGCATATAACAGTCACCCTGAGTACTCTCACTGAAGCCCAGAGTTCCCCTTTTCTGTCTAATTTACTCTTCTATAGAGATAGTCTCCTATCAAGTCAAGCCATGCATTCACTCATTCACTTTCTTATCTGCTTAATTCTGGACAGGATAATGGAAGAGCATGTGCCCAGCTGGCTACATGGGGCATAAGGCAACAACAACCCTAGACAGAGCACCAATCCAACATAGGGCACACCCACCCGTACACTCATCCAGACTTACACCTAGTCAAGTCAAGTCAAAGTAATTTTGAAATTAAAAAAGAGAGCACACTTAAAGAGAAAACAATAAATAAATGAATAATAAATAATCTAATACAATATACACATACACCCATGATCACAACTTATCCAAATCTGTGTCCAAAGTTATTATAAAGTAAATTGGTGCATAAGCTACTGAAATAAATCTTAGAAACATGCCTCCTAGTCATAAACTCTGTAAATGTTTAAAAAATGCAGGTTATTTGATGGTCTGTCAACTCTTGGCGCCTCATACTTCTTTTACTCCTGTATTCAGTGCACGCGCAAACACACACACACACACCGTCTAAGGTCATGTATAGACAGGGTTAATATCCCAGTATGTGTCTCAATGGCATGAATCACGTTTTGTGGCGGATTTCAGCAGCCTGTAAACAGATAGTCATCATATCTGTATTGCACGTGTACCGGCTCCTAGATGTCTGTCAGACAGTTATTTTTTTCCCTACACATCTTTTTCCTTGCTCAGATACAAAAAAGGGAGTCACCCTGACACTCTGACCCTTAGGCCCTGAAGATAAGATCGCCATTATAATGCTTGACTGATTCTGGCTGCCATTATACAACACTTTAGATGATGCTAAAGCTTGGTGGCACAAATACAGTTTGACAGACAAGGAACGGTTACTGTGCAGTAAGGAAAATAGTCACCCAGAATTGAAAGACACATAACTTCCTATGTATTTTGCTGAGTCATGGGAGCTCAGCATGTGAGGGGTGAAAGAAACGAGTGACAATGCTTCTGATTCAGGTTTATGAACCAAATTTTAGTGTTACATAAAATACTGTACTAACACTTCATTCACTGTGTCCAAAAGTGTATAATTAAATTATATAATGCCTTGTTTTCAGCTGATGACAGTTGCTATAGACCTATGGGCATACGAAGACACATTTCACCAAAACCAAATTATTATAATTAGTCAAACACATTACTATCTTGACTACTTAGGTACATTTTAAAAAGTGATCTTACTTCTACAATTTTACATAAGGCAAAAACGAAAAAATGTCTGTCAAAATAACCTCATAAGGTCGTTTCCATGGAATCAACTTCATGATCTTTTAGCCTGGATCATTTCAGGGACATAAGCTCTTTGTTTTCCAGTAGATGACAGGCCACTGAAATATGCTGTGTTGCTAACCTAAAGCCACTTCCTAATTTTTATTTTAGATAGTGCGTCAAACCCACTGCTGAGACTTAGTCAAGCAGTGACTCAAACAGCATGCCCTATGAAGCATGTTGTGAGTGCAGGTGAGCGTTTCATCAGATTAGTGTAGGTTATTCTAATTTTGGGCTTTAAATCAATTACATAGTCATGTTTCAAAAATTAATCCAAAACATTAAAATAAATAGCTCAACATTTTTAAACAACCCAAAGTATACTATACACTGTTTAATAAAGGCTAAATTAAAAATTGGGAAACCTTTAACATAAAGGTGTTGCATTAAAAAGAGAGTAAGCACACAAGTTAACTTTTACTGGGACCAGCCCCACTAAAAAAACCCAACTAATTTGTAGCAACTATGGAAAGGGAAGATGTAGTAACTTAAAACAGGAACTGCAAACTCAACATTTGTCAGGCAATGAGGTTTAATGTTTCATTTTTATAGTCCCATCCCGATGGACATTTAATACAGATTGATGTGCCTATGTGTAAAGTACATAAATAACATATTTGTCTATATTTACATTATTATATTTTTGTCCATACTTTGGACTAAAGTCACATTTTACCCTACCCAAAATGTAGGTCAGTTAGTCTGAGACAATTGCTTCTGTAGATTTAAACTGCAGGTCTTATCTATCACTTCTCTAAACGTAATGGGTTTTTAGTAAATAGTACATACACTTACCTACATTAATAAAACATGGTTTTATATCATGGCTCATAATATCTGTACATTTACTTCACATGACCAAATATATCATATATTTTATCATGTTACATGCAGTAGATTGCAGTGGAATTAGACAAATTTATAAAGCCTTTGTACACTTACTAGACATTGTATTTTAGACTAATTATGTTGTTTAACATTTTTAGCTATTTTATCCATACCCATGTCAATCCCCCTCTAGCCTTTCATCTGTGCCAAATTTCTGTTGACTGTAACATTGTCGAAGTTGACGTTAAACATGACATATTTCTACACTTCAATCCATCGTATTGTTTCTTTGCTGAATTCATAAGCCGCCCATAGGCAAAAAATATTTGTGGTGATTTTGCTTGTACAAATGCTTAGACACTTCCTAAAGATCTGATAGGGTTTTGTAAGGTCTTAGAATATTTGATAACTGTTGAGTGGTGTACCTCTTTGTGAGTAATTGTTGACTGCTAAACATGCACTGGAAGACATTTTGCCCAGTTGAAAGGCTTTGAGGGGGTGCATCATTGGACTGAGAGAAGGTCTCAACAAATTTCCGGCATCTAGGCCATTGTGACCTAGTTGTTTGAATAGAGCTTTCCCCAAAAAACATGATTGTGCTCTAATATTGCAATTTTCCACTTACTTATAACAACATTACATTCATACGTATAAGGTTTCATTTGATTGCAGTAATTCCTTGGTGAGTATTTTTTTTAATCAACGTGTGTATATTTTGCTTGCAATTTCATTGTCTGCAGTGGCTAGAGGGGTCAGTGCTACTGCAACATTAAGCTTTTCCATTTTACAGTCCCCCTAAGTGAGGAGTGTGTTACCTCATGCCTGCAAACACACAGCGCCAATACACACTTAAATACAATAAAAGTAACAATGAAAGAATGAAAGTATCAAGCCCTTTTAACTTATCTACTAACACCACCCACACAACCAGTTTTAAATGGTCTATGACTACCACTGATTTTCTAAAACCCCATTAAGAAATTATAATCATAAGGAAGAATATCAAGAAATGTTACTAATTGAACTGTTCATGGACTGGTTAGATATTCAAAGCACTTCATTGCCAAGGACTTAAGTATGTGCAAGTATTGTTGGTGTACACGTTCCCTTTGCAGTGTTACTTGCTCAGTCTTTGCCATTAAAAAAAAACTTTTTTCTGCAGTCTCATCACAAAGGTCTATGAAACTCGACATTTAAAACCAGATAAATCCAGCTACAATTATAAAAGGTATGTTTGAAGAAATCTGTATGAAACCAACAAAGGCTTGTTATGTCAAATATGCAGATTGTGAGGTTTGTGCAGTATTATGTATAAATATGTTGGACTGCCATATGCACTATACAAATACAAATCTGATACAGTCCCTTGAGCATATGAGGCTGTATCATGCAGACACAAATTAATGAGCTGTATTAAATGTGTATTTAAAAACTCCATAATTTGTCTTGGCTTTTTTAGCATGCCTTAATGTCTCTCGTGATAGCTGCATTATACTTCAATGTAAACCACAAATGTTTGTGATTTAATAAAAAATGCTGAATTAATACTGTAGCAGTAAAATAGGATCAGTCACTTGTAGTAGTGGTGAATCCTAAGAGTCTTCAAAGTGTAAATGTGTACGAATTTCTGTAGCGGGATACACAATTTAAAGTACATTGTTACTTCCCATTGCAATGACTAGTAATGTTGGAATAAACATACACTCATATAAATAAAAACATATAAAATATAATTTTTTATCTTTCTAAAAAAGTCTACAACGCATGATCAAAAGTTATGCAGAAGTCAGAACAATATACATAATAGTGATTATCTAGGCACAGTAACATGAAATATTCAAAACCAGTGCAAGATCATGACTATGATGGTCCTACAAATGTTCTGATATATCCTATCATGTGCTGAAATAGTAATTAATTTTCTCATATTTGCAGAGGTTAGACACATTTAAAAAATAGGTTTCAAGAATGATACATTGCAAACTTAAATGGTTTACTATGCATGATGCATTATTTGCATGTAGAAATGGGAGCCATTTATTGTTGCGTTTCTATATATCTTGTTCTTATGAATAAATAGGATAATAGAAGCATAACCCCAAAATAACTTGCCACAGTTTGAAATATACCGGCAACAATTTACCCAATTTTTAGAGATGGTAGTGCTTGCAAGCTTCTATGCACAGCTCTTGTTTAGAAAACACAATAGTGAATATTAATTATAAGCTACCAGCCAGGCATGCATCTGATAACATGGGTGTGGGTGTGTATGCGTGAGAGAGAGTGAGTGAGTGAGTGAGTGAAAGAGGGAGCGAAAGAGAGAGCGAGAGAGCAAGAGTGAGAGAGCGAGAGAGAGTGAGTGAAGGGAGAGAGAGAGAGAGAGAGAGAGAGAGAGAGAGAATGACATTTAAAAACTACAAGCATCCTCTCACAGTCTGGGAATGGATGAAGTGTTAATCTAAACCACAACCTTAACCACTTTGCTCTCAACTGGCAGACAAGTAGGAGGACACACCAGATGTAAACACACAGTTAAAAACAAACAATTTCATGTCCCAACGCTGACCACAAAAAAAGACAAATGTCACACTGATGTTGTTTTTCAGGGTAGCATTTATTGTAACCAATTAGCTCCTTACATTACTCGACTTCAGTGATCAGTGGTATCTGGGTTATCAGTGTTATATCCACTAAGCCTATTCTGAGTGTTATTGAATTGTTGCATATCCTTACACAAGAAATAAAGGCGGCTTAGTGTTCTGAAAAGTGGATGCCTGAAATAATGCTGTCCTCCATTTCATAAGGTGGATGGCAGATCAATCTTCCTCTTCTAACCTGTTCAACAAAAGTCTACTTCAGTTGATAAGCTTAGTTCTAAATGAGCACCTTCACACTGCAACACTCATCATTAAAGGAAAGCTTAAGTACTAGACTTTGCTCTAATAATAGGGTTATGTGCTTTTCTCAGCTGTCCTGGTTTCCTTCTCTTCTTAGGTCACACCAATGGTTGCAAGCAGTTAGCATGATCATGGCATAACTATAGAGATCCCAGGTGCAATCCCAAGCTGGGAATACTGCTCACATCCCCATCCAGGTCCTCTCATTTCCATTCACATGTTAAAGACATGTATCAGGTTAATTTGTTGCTCAAAATTGGCCCCAGTATGAATGTATTGATATAACCTTATACTGAATACACCAGGGACTCTCGAAATGACACATTTATAGGTTTCCACTACCAACACGTCTGCTCATCAGCTTTTTGCTCTGCTGTCCTTAAACAAAGTACATAGGGAATTTTTTTAAAACTTTGTCTGAGAACTTTGCTTTGCACTGAATCTTGATCTCAACTCTAACAGACATCTTGAAAATGCAATGGAATGCCAAAGTTTACACTTATTGTCTAATATCAGAAGTGAACCTCATAGGCGTGCTCCAAAATGTAGTGGAAATGTTGTAGTGGATGTTGTAGCAGACAAGTTGAGTGGTAAACTCCATACTAAAATCAATGTTTTGGATGTATATTTTTTGAGTGTGCACAAATGTTTGCTTATATAGTGTATTTATATACCAGCTAACTGTCAAATGTAATGCTTAAAAGAGAAAATGTATTTGCATATGTTATTTTAAATGTGCCAAAATGTCAACAATTAAAGCATCAAACTATAACATGTTTAGATAAAACAGTCAATAACAGCCTGATCAGTAAATAATCCCTAGCATCAGTCATTTAAAATATCTTAATAACATACACAACCCTCCCTATCAAGAGATATGTCATTTACATACACACACACACACACACACACACACACACACACACACAAACACACACACACACACACACACACACACACACA
>JAVSBV010036063.1:0-11445 GCA_033117975.1 Parotocinclus spilosoma | reverse complement strand
CACACACACACAGAGACACACACACACAGAGACACACACACACAGAGACACACACACACAGAGACACACACACACACCTCTGCTAGGCTAATGTTCTGTTGCATGTTGATATCAGTCAAAACTAGGTCGTTCCATCTGTGGCCCAACACTATATGCAAGCTCCCATCTGCTCTACCGACTGAGGCTCAGACACCGACACAGTCTGGATTAACAGGATGGGTGGAGATACGGCTCTAATCTTTGGTGGGTGAAGAGGTTTTTGGGACTACCAATTTCTATTCCGTTCTGCGTCAATGAGAACTAAACCAAACGTGTTTTTATTTTTCATTTTTAATTATTCTATTGGAATAACAATGGTAATAATAATAATAATGGAATAAAATGGTTAAAGACCAGCACAAATGTGAATGTAAAATTTATTATCTCATTCTGGTGTTCATATATTTTGTTTGTTGCTGTATTTTTGTTTCTTTTAGAAGTTACCAGGGTGCCATGTTATGGACTGATATTGCTGGGGCATTTACAACAGTGTTTAATAGAATACTTTCTACAATTTCTCAAGGAGCAGTCAAATAAAATTTGCCATAAAAAGTTAATCACTTTTACAATACTGACAAAATCCTGGAATGCCACTCCAGAGTTTGAGGTTAAATCATTGATGCAATGTTTTCATATTCAGATTCTCTTATTTGATATGTACAGATCCTTGGTGGCTGGTGTGAACATATCACTTCCGATTACTGGCTAGTCATAGCATGTTGAAACCTAAATCCCTCCAGTGGAGCTGCAGTTGTGTTGCTTACTTGTGTTAATTTATTAAGGTTTCCGAATCAGGCACGTTCCTGATTCCCAATTTACTATGGAATAACTTTTTAAGCAAAAGCCGTGATTCAAAAAGGGACAAATAAATAAAATGTTTTTTTTTTTTTTTTGCAGTGTTTAATAAACCTGAGATGTTTTTGATGTTTTTTTGCACTCATCCACTGCCAGGTAAGTCCGTACACCTGGAAATAGCTAAGAATTAGTTTCCGATTAGTGCTAGTCGTTCATCTTGTCTTGTTAATGCATACATCTTTGGTCCTCAGATTCCCTAAGAGGTACAGGTTTCTATTATTCTCTGTTTATTTTATACTGCACTGCACTGGTTACTGGGAGGAATGTGAGCTTAATAAATAAATAGTGCTATACAGCACTATTATATAGTCATTTGGATATATTATAAACCAGGAATTGTTAACAATACAGATAGGTTGGTAAACACTTCATTATTTGTTTTCTTATTTCTTATGGATTTCTTATCCATTTATCCAATCAATCTCAGGGCACATATACTAACACATTCATACACACATTTAACTAACTCATGTCTTTGGACTGTGGGAGGAAGCTGGAGCAAGGAAGATTTATGGCATAAAAATACAGCAGTGTATCCAATACTCCAGTATTGGATAGTCCAGTAAGTCATATTCCTGGCATATGTTACTGAACAATTATTACAGTTCAAGAGCACATTCACAGATAGAAACATCTGATAGTTGGATACAGGCAGAGGTTGACCACAGACAATACTGATTTAATTCAGTCTTGGTACAGCTCTCCTTGGTCTAAAAAGTTTCTCAGAGAAGACTAAGAAAACCAAGACTGCAACAATTATTTATTTAAGCAAATAAACGCAATGCCAAGGCTTTTATTTACGGGACTATATTCAACACTGCCGATGGGAAGGTAAATAAAGTTTTGTATTAAAAAAATGTAAGCATGTGGGTTGGCGTGTGTTAGAAGCACATGAGGTTCAGAGTCTGAGCCGTGTTTAGACTGGGCAGTCGGCCAGCTGGATAATGAAGATTAACCCCCTCTGGTTACCTCTGCTCTAGCGGCCCTAACTAATCCTGTCCTAAACTTTACAGCAGTGTTCAACAGCGCCAGAATCGTACCAACATGCCTAAAATGCACATATAATTGCATAATTCACACAATTCACCAATTCCTAACCAATAGGAAAGTTAAACTAAGTTATGTTGCACGTTTTGTATCCTTCTTAAAAATAATAACAAACTTCACTTTCTAATGAGAAGCTAATTACAGACAAGAAAAATTAAAGAGGAAGAAAGCTGTATCAGGATGCAAGGACGAATTAATCGGGCTAGGTTTGCACTTTTTACATGCCTCTTTGTTTTTTTAGCTTCCATTTCCATACTAAACTTATGTACTCTCTGTGCTTATAGTTCCATTTATTTCCCATCCTCTTAAAAGCTGTGATTTATGACTAGACATGCACCAATTGCTAGAATATCTGTTGGATGTAGGTCTTTTTATTAGTTTAGCTTACAGTGCGTGTTTCAGATTGTGTTGTGTCATTTATGCCTGGGATTGAGTAAGCGCAAGAGCTTACAGTAGTGACGAATGGCTCACTGTCTTGGTTGGTGTATGCTGTGCAAAACTGTGTTGAAAACTGATTTGAGAAATTCATTACTGAGGTAACTAGTAAAAATCCAAGCACAGACATCTCTGTGTCAAACTAATCCAGTCTGAATAAGGCCCATGTGACTTTCCACAGTATTATAAAAAGATATTTTTATTACCCCATGATCATAAAATGGGACATTAGATGTAGAGCTCCACACTGCCATGCTCTTTAATACTATGCTAAATTATTAATTACACCTTGGGGGAATGTTCTTTTAATAGCATAAGATTTTATAGGAATTCTAAAAGGAGCGACACATTGATTCTGCCTGCGTTTCTTAATATTAGCTTCGAATTAAGTCTCAGAAAGGGCACATTTAGTGAGTAAATCAATTTTAAAGTAACTACTTGTTTCCCTAGCTCTATAGGAATGTTTAAAATGAAAATTGCTATCATAAAACAGACAAGTTGCCCCAATAGACATGCCGTTGCCACAATATAACAACATTAGTGAAAGCAGTACATGTGAACACACAAGTTCAACAACAGTCACCAACACATCATCAGTCAGCACCATGAAAGGGGATAGATGTCCATACATTATTTAGCTGCTGGCTAAATGGTCTCAGATTCTCAAATACACTATGAGGGGGGAGGTCATAAAGTAGAAGACAGGAAATCCCACTACTGTCATAAGGCTGATGAAAAATCAAGCAATAGGTCATGCATCTCATCAACATCCATAACTGTGTCAAGACTGCAGGGTGACATCTGGAGCATTTGCAAAAGTTGCAGGCAATCATTATAGCTTAATTAGAATGCCTGAAATTGAAACAGGCATGGAGATGGGTTATGAGGTGATAGATGATTAAAATGACATGCTAACCTAAGGCTGATTGCACTCTGGTTTATTCAGGATGAGCTCTGAGTGTTGCTGTAAATTATGCTGAGAGTGTTTCAGGCACGCTTGCTTTTTGAAAGCACGTCTCACTTTTATCAAAACAGCAACATATTGATAAAGGATAACTCAAGGGCTTTTCAAATGACTTCAGATGAAGAGACTCAAGTCTCCAAAAGCTCATATTAATTGGTTCCAAATGGTGCAGCTAAAAAGACGTGCCTGGTTGGGGCAAATTGTTATTGAGGTGTCCATATGTTAAGATCATGTTCTCATTCATGTTAAATGATCATGTTACTGGTGTGTAGTGATTTCTCCTTCAACCACAGTTATTAAACATTCCATTCTTCTAATCTGCCCACAAACCTTGAAATATCAAGGTGGACTTTTGCAAACGTGAGATGTGCAACAATGTTTCCTGGAGAGCCTTGGAAATGGGTGTTGTTTTTGGTTGGTTGTTCCAAACCCAAAATAGTGCCAATTTGAACATGTTTAAACACAGGAGAGTTCTTTAGAGTTCTGTTACCTTTGCATTTCATCCTACCTTTCCCTTAAATCATGTAATTCATGTAAATACTGCAGGACTCCCAACAAAATCAGCAACTGCACTAAAATCTTTTAGTATGACAGTTTCTCTTACTGATGAACACCCGGGGCTTTAGGAATGTCTGCATGTGATGTACAGCTAGTTTAGTAAATGATATCCTCAAGCCCTAGAACAAGAAATGTAAACTTTTAAAGTATGTAAGGTTAAAAGATAACACATGCCATTTACCAAACAACTCTCATACCTGTACCTGTCTTGTTTACATATTTTGGTTACTTATTTACCCAGTTTTTCCTCTGTATCCCCTATGACTTTTTGGTTAAGGTCTGTGTCATATCGAGTCAGTCTGTGCATGCTTCCCTGCACCCCAAATATCATGGTTGAGAGGGTGCAGAACAAATGACGCCCATCAGACAATGAAAGAGCCCGAGGATCTGTGGCATACAAAGTAAAAGCTTCACAAGCTGTGATAGCAGCACCAGAAGGTGTCTGATATTGGTGTTGCACAGGATGGGCCTACCGCTGTGAATGATATTCTCTAAAACCATACTGGATATGTAGTCACAAGACAAACAGAATAAATTACTCAAAACCACAGACATACCTGACATTCAAATATGACTGGGCTGGCAACAGAACATGGACTCAAATACTGTAAAGACGGCAAATGGTGAAACCACTTCTCACAGGAGATGGATTAAAAACAAACATCTGCACTCGTCCAATGCAGAAGAACTACAGTACTTGACACCAGGGCATTTAAGTGGGAGTAAAGCAGGATGAATTTCACTGATGCACTAAGCACATTTTTCTAATAACTGGACCACACACACCAAACCAGCCACTCTGTAACACTTCAACTGCACTCACAATTGTCTATTTTAGAAGCTTTTTAGACACACTATCAAAACGATGTACAGGACAACACACAGACCGGTTATCAGAATGGTGGACACACAATCAGTTTTCATTAAATCCACACTGCAATACTAAGTCAATTCCGCCAAAAGATCTGAATCAGCAGAATTTGACACCCTTCATACCTGGCCATTAGATTTACCAGCTCAGGTTTTACGATCTCACGGTCCATTACATTCTGATCAGTAACTCTCACTGTTGGGATATATATTTTGTGTGTGTAGCTAAATCATGGTTAAGCTGTCAGCACTTTTCTCATGGCAACATTTCAGCTATAGGATAAACTAACAATCAAGAACAGATTTCTAACTAAAATGTGTGAATACAATATATAAGACTGAACCCACAGCAATTCAGCAAAGGCAAGTAGCATTACAGGCTATTTTTAAAAAATGATTTCCACTTACAGAAACATCAGCTGTAAACCAGCTAGTAGTGCTGTGTATTAGTATTCCTGGGAACAAGCTTTTGAAAGAGAAATCCTAAACTAAAACAGACTGCATTAAACAGGATCAACCTATGCACAACCATGTACTTCCATGTTCTGCTAAGGTTATCATCTTTATTATTATGTTATTTGGATAAAAAGTTTTAAAATGCCAGTTTCTCAGTCTTATGATCATTTCACTTTCTGCAGGCTTCCCAGTTCCCTGCTCTCTTCCGAAATGCCTTCTTGCATTACATAAAAGACAGTTTCTCATTCCAATAAAAGTGTGTGAGAGACAGCTTGCAATGCGCTGTACACAGCAGAAGGGAAGGTGCCCAAACACTGCATATGGCTATTCAACACTTACTAGCTTTTACAAAATGTCTATGGCTGCACTCTGTAACACGATCAATTATTTCGGACACGTTTTAGGTCTCATCTAGATCCAACATTCCATACCAGCTCTAATCCAACAGAGCTGATCCAGCTAATAAGCTAAACTGTCATCTAAAGCAGGTGTGTCAGATTAGAGCTTGGAACTGGAACTGTATAAGAACTGGTGAGCACAATACGGGAGCAGCCTCACAGTCACCATCACTTAGTGCAACACAGAAACCGAAGCCATGGTGCCTTTTAGTTTACTTTAGTTTCAGCCATTCCTCCTACACAGTACTAACCACAGACTATAAATCCTGTCAACATTCTAGTGAGCACAGGGTCTGTGTAAACGTAACCAATTTAGGATATGGGCAGCGTAAGTGGGGAAATGTCTGAGGTAAAATGAAATGCAGGAACAGATCAGACACCAGCTGCTACTCCGGGGAAAAACAATCAGTCCTAATGAAGCCTTTTCACCTCTAAGCAATAACATGTGGCAGAGCCGGTCTAAATTAAGTGAATCATATACCATATAACAACAATTTGGAAATAGCAAAACATGTTTTTACCATCCGAGAGTCTCACTTCCACTTGTATACCGCATTCGATTTCATACAGAATTTTGAAAACGGCAGGATCAGATTGCTCTGCAGTTCTTGTGGGATCCTCTTCATATTCATTTTGAAATATTCCCTAATTTTTGTGAGCAGTGTATTACATAGAACATCTTGTAACATTCCTGAGTGTTTGAAAGTCTTTGTATTAAAGTACTCACAATAATGCACAATGACATTTAGGTCAGGTGACTGTGGAGAAAATTCCATGACAGTCAGCACTCCTTGAGCTTCTCTGGTCCTCAAGTAGTGTATATAAAACATATTTTAGGTCATTATATTTATGGAACTGGAGTTCTAGTGGTGGAAGATGAATCACTTTCAGCTGAGCCTGTCTTTCCACAACAGACAACTGTAATTGTTTGTAGTTTTTTTTTAACTCTGCTTTTGTTTCTTAAGCAAAATTTGTAGACGCACTAAGGATTGGATCATTAATTCCTTAATTAAGACCTTAATTTCAGTTCATGGTAATTAATTAGTTAAAATATTATATATTACATATATAAATATTACAATATTAAGATGAAAATATTCGTTTCATGGCAAAAATCTGTTTAAAAGTTTGTTTGCTATGCTCACTCTGATCTGATGCTTGATAGCCAGCAAGTTAAGCATCAGACCATGCTGGCTTATAAGTAACTGATGCTTCCTCAAGACTGAGTGTGACTGGATTTTAGATTTTGAATGTAGATAGCGTGACATGAAGGGCTGAAGGCTTGAAGAAATTTTCACACTACAGTTTACAGTTGAGGAATAGGATTTATAAGAAGCAGATTTAAAAAGCAGATTAAATATATAATTTAAGGCTGATATAGGGGTGTGTGATATGCATCTACAATATCATCTTAATTGTTGCTTAACAAGCAATATTAATGTCCTATTAACAAGAGGAAGCTAGTACAACAAGGATTTTACAACCCTTTTTGATGGAAGAAAAAGTATAAACTAGATACTGTGTTATTGTTTTAACAAGATAATATTGAAATGATTTTTTTTTTGTCATTGCAAACCCATAAGATGATATGGAACTTCTTTTCCCATGAACCCACTCAGAATGCAATAAATGCAAAGTTCACAGAAATAAGATGCTTACAAAACCAGGATATAAGGTCCGACACTGATGGGGCCCTGAGAGATTGAAAACATTTCATAATAACATTAAGGAAAGTTTATCACTGGCCCGCAGCCCAGCACTCAACACTGGTCAGAACATTAAGCTGCAGATTTCCATGCTAGTGTCACGTTACACGTGAAACATGCTCTCCTTCCTAACTGTCATCTTGCATTAGCACTGCTCGGGAGACATCATTAAGTTGACCCTTGGAGCCAAGAAGCAAGGTAATTCATTCTTCTTTCCAGCGTATCTAACCTGAGACCCTACCTAACCGCTTAAATGACAGTTAAGAAAACAAGCCTCCTATCAACAAAAATCGAGTTAATTTTTATTAGGTATTCAGTTATTTTTTTAACTAAACAACATTGCGGATTTTACACACTAGCAACGTTCCACTAAACAGAATTGTAATTTTCCTGATTATGAATCAAGACTCAAATACTGCTTATGCCCCTTGGGTATGATGAGTATTTCAGCACTGAACAAAAAGTTGGGTGTGGATGAGGGGAAATGGCTATGCAGGAAAAACAAGGGTGAGTACAGTTTAAAAAAAGGCAATTTAGCCGTTTGCTGAAAAAAGGTCTCCTGTGAACATGATCTGAAGCACATATCCATCATATAACCATGATTGCTTTCACAGCAGCTTCACAGCCTTCCAGCACACTTCCAATCTGAGTCATAATGAATGCTGATTAAAACCTTGCAGAAAGAAGCATTCTGGTGCGTTCCTCATTGTCTCACATCCATCTATCACTTGCCTTTTTGATGAGCCCACTCACCCAACCCCCTCACTCTCACTGCTCTTCAGAGCAGAACAGGAAAGGGCTGGAAGCTGAGGGGAAACGGTCTCAACAGGAGGCAAAAGCAACGTGAATTCATGGCATAACAGCATCTCTTATTGAAACCTACATGTGAATTCAATTTATATACAATTAGAGGCGACAGAGAGCAGGGGTGTAATATCACAAATTTAAAAGAAAATCACAAATTTCATAATCACGTTTTTGAAACACAGGCCAATAAACAATAGATCAATATTAATCAGCTTTACAGCATGTTGACAGAATATTATTCAGCTTACAGTATAGTACATTTTACAATTTCTGATTAGGTTGGTTTCACACACATTTTATAGTAGTATAACAGTATAAATATACTGCTCACAAAATTTAATATATGCAACAAAAATGATGAATATCCCTAGTTTTTGGTAGGCAGTGTAATGTAATAATATATATACTAATATAGATATAATTATATTATATATAAAATACCAGAAAAGATTGTCCTTATTTCAGGAAATTTACTTTTGGATTCTTTTGGATGTAAACAACCCTAATATTCATTCATTCATTCATTCAATTCCACTTAATTATGAATAGGCTTCATGGGAAAACCGGGTGCCTAGCCGTCAGCACAGTGTGCAAGGCAGGAAAAACCCTAGACAGGGCCCCAATCCATTCATAGGGTGTGCACAGTTACTAAGCAGTTTAAGACAGCAGTTAACCTAATACACATCTTTGGAATGTGCTGAAACTGGTGTACCCTCAGTAAACCCCACAGATGCAAATCCACACACATTTCTGCCAAATTAGCTAAAAGAAAGAGGATTTACATAACATTGCATTTTTGTGACACATTACACAGAAAACACAGGAGACCGGTGAGAATGTGATCAGTAAAATGTCAATAGCATGTAAAGGATTCATTAAATACTGTAACTGCCTAATTTCCTTTATGAGGGCGGCATGGTTGTGAGGTGATTTACACTTGTCTGCATGTTCTCCCCAGGTGTATGTGGGTTTTCTCAGGGTACTATGTTTCCCTCCCACATCTCAAAGACATACTCTTTAGGTTATCTGGTGTTTCCTAAAAGAAAAGTGCCTCTTTGTGGTGAGAGAATGAGTGTGAGAATGTGTGCCCCAAGTTGAATTGCTGCCCTGTCCAGAGCTGTTCCTGCCTTGCACCCTGTGTCTCTGGTTGGGCATTGGCTCTCTCAATCTTGACTAGTATAAGCATAAAAGACAACGAATGAATACATTTCATGACATAAAAAAGCCTTTTCCTCATTCAGCATAAACAATTTCACAATTGTAGCAACACTTCAACACCCATACTACAGTCACATTGTAATGTTTACCAGACCATGCACATGCACCTCCATTCAATCACACAGTCCGCATTTATTGTCGCAATCTAACAAAATATTTACCACACAAGCTTTGACCCTCTCGCACTGTGAGGCACCTCAAATTACATCCCTCTTTAGGGCTCTCAGGCCCTTGAAGAGCCAAATACAGGAATGCTTTCCTTTTCAAGTCTTTCAGGCACAATTAAGAGCCCTGTGACTAGCATGTGGCTGCGACAGGGCAACGAGCCCAGCCATTCTCCTGTTCTGATTGATATTCATCACACAGCATCTAAAACTCCAAAGACCTGTATGAGCATTGTACCAAAGCAAAACACATCCAGGATGTGCTTGTTTTTACAAATCCAGGGAGAACAAGGCAAGAGATGCCTGAGACAATTAGAACGGCTTCAGTACTTTAGCTTACAATATAGGCTTGCATACATTTGCTACCTTAGTCTGAGCATCCCGGAGCAAGCATGTACCCATTTAAGCTTTTTAACACACAGAGATTCAAAGTGTTCACAAAGTGTATTTGGAGATCTAATTCAGAGGATGCTGAATAAATGTACATTACATCAGACAATACACAAACAGTATTGTGCAACAGTCTTAGACCACCAATAGATTACATTGTCAAAGACTGGACCCAAATATTGCAAACTTGGATCACTCCATAGTAGTTTCTTCCACTGATCTTCATTCTAATCTTTCTGAGCATTAGCATAGCCTTTTCACCCTGTTTCCCTTCAGAAACGGTGGGTTATCGGCTGCTATCCTTCCAAAATAACCATTCCAGATCAATATTCTTCAGACTGTAGCAATGTCAACTTGGCATCCCAATGAAGCTGCCAGATGCTGCTTTTGCTCAAGTGTAAGAAAAGGTCACACTAAACACCTGCCACTGTAGCCCATAAAAGCTGTTTTCTTTTTTTTTTGTCAGTGCATACAAATGTCCTGCATTTTCTGGTTGAATTCTAATGAAGGGATTGGGAAAAAAATTTGCTATACTAATTTTAAATACAATATTATTATCACACAAATTAACTAACTAAATGCTTTATTATAAAATATCCCCTTATGAAATATCCCCTAATTTTTGTGAGCGAAAACTGACTACTCCAGAAGCCAAATTACCTTCAGTCATTCTGGAAATGTACTTCCCTTCCAAACAAACCAACCATAATTTACTCCACCGATCCATTGTCCTAAAAACAAATGAGGACATGCTTGCTTTTAAATGGCATTGTTCAACAAAAGACATTTTAAGTAGTAGTAGTTCGCAATTGGTGTGAACTGAACGCATTTACATTATTTCTAATGGGGACAAAGCTCTCAGCACACAAACTGATTGGCAATTAGTAGCCTTCCAGACTATAGTCAAGGTACCACTGTATATGGTCATTATATTGTTGCTAAATCAAGAGCATATATAATCTATTATTTGATTGCTTTAGCATATCTTCACCCTGTCAGCCTCTGAAAAATAAGAGGGGAAAAAATAGGACCGAGTAGTCCAAAATGACCATGCTCATGTCCAGATGAATCTCGAGTGGTCTACTCATCATCTTCTACAGATGGCAAATTTTAAGCCCTCCAGCCCTCTCTGGCCTTTTTTAGCTAAATGAACCAGAAGTGAAAATGTCTCCCAAGCCAAAATTCTCATTATACAACTGTTCACTGGAAATGAGCTGCAAAACAAACAGGCTCGTTTATTCTGCCCACAGGACATTAAATATTAGAGATTAGATTGCAAAAAGATCCCCAGGGACCTGAAATTCATACACATTTGAAATACATGGCCCAATTGAATTTTTGAGCCACTGGAAGCATGTACAGGATGAAATTTTATGTACCTATGATTAAGCGCTTCTGGAGTGAATAATTAAACACTGCCTGTAGTTCCCCTTACCTGGTTGTCACCACACATATACACACATTAACACACACACACACACACACACACACACACACACACACACACACACACACACACACACACACACACACACACA
>JAVSBV010036052.1:0-11446 GCA_033117975.1 Parotocinclus spilosoma | reverse complement strand
ATAACCTTGTGTGTGTCGCTTACATGTGTCCACTGATGCCGATAGCGACGTTAAAGAAGCCAAATAAATAAATTGTATCAACTGTTCTGGCTGCTGGTGGATATTTACCTGGCACACTATGCTCCCCTTAATACTAATTGAGGAACTTTAAATGCCACAGACTACCTGAATATTGTTGCTGAGCATGCCTATCCTTTTACATTATCTACTTCTAGCATAATACATCTCCTTGTCACAAAGTTCAAATCGTCTCAAACTCAGTTCTTGAACATGACAGTAAGTTCACTCTTAAATGTCCAAATCATTCCTGAACAGTGTGACTGATTGCATCTGAGACTGGAATCATGGATGTGGTGCTGACAAATCTGCAACATATATGTAATACTATCGTGTCAATATGGACTATAATCTCTGAGGAATGTTTCCAGCATGTTGTTAATTTTTTTCATAAAATTACAAAATTTTGCCATAACAAATAAGGCAGTTTTGAAGCTAACGTGGGTCTAGCACTGTGTACCTAATACATTAGCCAATGAGTGCACTTGGATTCCTCGTGCATACATATGTTTTTGCATGGGACAAAATCTTTGTTTAATGCATGTTATTAACAGAAGTCTCTTTCCATCAGCCAAAGCTTCTGTCTCGAGATCTTCTTGACCTGGTCTCATCCCATTTCAGCCTAAAGGAGAAGGAGTATTTTGGCATTTCTTTTACTGATGAGAAGTAAGTTTGCTCATTGCACATAGCTATAGTGTAAAATTACTCTACAATGTACAAACATTTCCCTTCTTATGTCCTGCATGTTATGATCGTTGTTCTTAATTTTAAGTGCTGATTTATTTTTGTTCAAGCCAGTGTCTCTGCAATTGTGATATCTAAACATACCATAAGTAATGTGGCCCAGTAATTCAATACTCTAGCCCATCACTGTGGAGAGCTGTGGTGGCCTAGTGGTTAAGGTACTGGACTATGGACCAGAAGGTCTGGGGTTCAAATCCCATCTCAACCACAGTTGGGTCCATGAGCAATACCCTTAACCCACAATTTCTTGGATTTTAAGACTGTATGTATTGTACGTTGCTCTGGATAAGGGTGTCTGCTAAATGGCATAAATATAAATGAGAGCTGGGTTCATATTAAGGAGGTACATTCTAGCCAGGTTGGATGATACATAAAGGCACGATTTTCTCTGCGTTAGTGAGGGAAGGCCGGGTCAGGGGTTCATGCTGGCATCATATTCAAGCCTTGTTTGTTTGCCATCTGTTTTATGGTCTGCAGTTAGTAATTAATGCACGGTTTCTTTTACTAGTGGTCAGACTAACTGGCTGCAGCATAACCGAAGAGTACTAGATCACAATTTCTCCAAAAAGACTGGACCACTCGAGTTCAAATTCCAAATTAGGTAAGTATATACATTTAAAAACATCAGACTGCTGTTCTATTTCTATTTCATTGATACAACCAATGCAGTATATTACATAACCAGTAGAGGGTGCAAATGGAACAGTTAACTCTTTTTGACAGTATATTCAGTTGTATGTTGACAGTTTGCACTGTATATGTTGCAGTTCATATACTTTCTGTTTTAATATTTATCTGTTTAAATATTCAACTCAGATTTATTTATATATCGCATCTTACAATGGAGCATTGTCTCAAAATTGAGCAAGCCTCGGGGAACAGCAGCAAAGAAAAACTTCCTAAATGTTATAAGGAAGAAACCTTGGGAGGACCAAGACTCAAAAATGGATCCATCCTTTTTAGGTGGCTTAGATATGTAATATGTAAGAATGAAACTAATTTTTGTAGGCAAATAAATATGCATCAATAGTTAAAACAGATAAGCAAACAAATAATACATATCTAAATGTAGAAATCTGCTCATATTTACCCATAGTAAAAAGGCTACACTGTAGCCCACCACTGATACGGTGTTTTGTGCTAGTAGAAAATGTGGTTGAACAAACACGCTTATTAGACAACCATACCTTGCTGGTAGAGATCACAGCTGTACAGATATGGACAATGACATCATACTTATCATCTGTACAAGATGCTGCGAGTTCTATACTACATTATTAAATGTGAAACTCTCAAACCCAGAATTGCTGGTTAAAAATCTCAGCAGTGCTGCTGTGCCTGACACACTATTGTGCAATTGAGAGGTCAGAGTGGCTGCTGCGACGAGAACATCTGTGATGTTCTTTTTGTGGTGGGGGAAGCACAGTGACTCGGTGGGTAACACCGCTGCCTCATAGCAAGAAGGTCTCAATCCCAGGGAGGAGTGGCCTGGGTCCTTTCTGTGTGGAGTCTGCATGTTCTCCCCGTGTGTGTGTGGGTTTACTCTGGGTACTCCCATTTCCTCTCACATTCCAAAGACATGCACGTTAGGTTAATTAATTACTCTAAATTGGCATTGAATCGTATGTGTGTGTGTGTGTGTGTGTGTGTGTGTGTGTGTGTGTGTGTGTGTGTGTGTATGGGACTAGTCTTGAGATGAACTTGATGGCCACTGATGCCAAAAGTGACGTTAAAGAAGCCAAATACACAAACTAACAAATCTTTAGTTGGTGTTCCTTTTCAGTTCAAATTATACATAACATAAACTGACAAATTAATATGAATTGATAATAATAATAATAATAATAATAATAATAATAATAATAATAGTAAACTTTTCTTAGTAGGCTACCAAGTAGGCTACATATTTTTGACCAGTATATCTGTGCATAATATTTAAACTGAAAGTGCAAAGTCTATGTAATTCCATGTATTTTCATGTTAAACTTGTTCTTTGACAGGTTTTACATTGAGAGTATTGCATATCTGAAAGACACAACCACAGTGGAGCTTTTCTACTGGAATGCAAAGAATTGTGTCTACAATGTAAGTGCTTCCATCCTCATTATAGTTGAGCAAAACTTCTATACAGCAGTAAAGATCAATTTCTAAGATTAACTCACTGCTTTATTTTAGATGTTGTTATAGTTTTGTAATGTTACTATAAACCCATTACTTCAGTGCTATCGTTCAGGGGAGGATTAGTCACCAATGGCTGCATCTTGTTTAAAGTTAGTAAGCTGCACCTGGATGAATGCAGCATAAGTTGTTGGCCAGCCTCTCAGATATGTGTAATGCATCAAGAGCAGTATTAACAAAAGTTGTGATGTGTAAAACGGGTCAGCAAAAGGACATCAAAGAGTCATCCAGTGTAGGACAAGTTTTACTGGCCAGAAAAATCAGTGGTTATTAGGAATAGCTGGTAAAAGACTAAAACAGTTAGATCCAAGGTGAATTGTGTACACAATTAGTGAAAGAGTGGGTACTCTTAAAACCAGAAGAAGTATAACCAAATATTAGATTTTAAATGTTTAAGTATTAGAAATGACACTTTTTGTATGGGGGATTTGAGGACATGTCATTTTTAGTTGATGTGTCAGGCATTTTTTTCTAGTGGATGAATTCAGTCCTAACCAGAGCTTAATTTTTACAATGTGAGGTAAAGGGAAGCGTGAGTGTGGAGTGATCCAGCAAGTGGGCAGGGAACACATCCCTCCACTAGCTCTCCTGACTCACTACTGAACATGCAACATGGGATGGTGATATAATTATGCTAAGACTGCAGTTACCATCAAAGAAAATCAGCAGTCTGGGTTTTTGGAAAGGAGGTTACACACAAGTATATTTGAGTTATATTGCTGATATTTTATGTATATCTTTCTCTCTCTCGCTCTCTCTCTCTCTTTATATATATATATATATACAAAACAAAACTACGTGCCCCACAACTATAGGCATTCATGCATTTAATACTTTGTACAGCCTCGGTTTCCAAATAAGACAACACTTAATCTTCTCCTATAACATCTTATAAGTGCAGGAAATTTGAAACCATCTTCATAAGAACTTTCTAGATCATCTGGGTCCTAAATCCTCTTCTCGTTAGCTCACCCCACAGTTTTTCTATGGGATATAGATCAGGGAATTGATTTAGCCATAGCAGTAGCTTTTTCTGTCTAATTCTGTCAACCATTTGCATGTTAATCAGAGAATCATAGTTTTTATAATAATAATTTCTTACCTGAGGCAGACTTTAAAATATTTCTGGTATTTCATTGAGTTCATGATTCCACTTGACATTAGGAGGGAAAATGTTATCCTATTTTTATGTCAAATCAGCCTTGACTGTTTGTTGCCAGAAAGCTCAGGTTTTGTTTGATCTCATCATAAAATAGGGTTTCAGACTCAGTAGTGAGCAGCAAACACTAGTGGCTTATGTTTGTAGTTAGATGAGAGGAAAGGATTTTTCCTGGAAAGCCTTCTAAATAGTGTGTTGATTTTAAAGGCTTCCTGACCCTGAGATGCTACTTTTTGAAGTAACTCTCCAACTTAACTTCATTAAGTTATTAGAGTGGAACCTTGGAATATGAAATGTGTTGCTACCAGATGGTTGTTCGAGCTCAGACTTGTTTGAAGTCGGCATCAGATTTCTCCACAAGAAATAAATGTAAATATGATTGAATATGATCTGGCCTGACACCCAAATGCCTGTATTGGTATGTAGTGAATTATGGAAAGCACAAAAGAAACGTAATGCGATAATATTGATGAATAAAGACATGAAATAAGTGAAAATAGTGAGACTATATAGCTATCCAAGTGAACAGAGTTTCAGCGCGTCTTATCACAGGGACAGGGCACCAAAACAAAGGGTGTCTGAAATTACGCCCATAGATGGATATACATATACAAAGTAATAAACATAATATGCTTATGATAGCAGTGTAGTACTTTTACTTTTGGGTTTGACTTACCGCACTGGTGCATTATCACCAGATAATGCACAGATTATGTGCATTATTGTTGTAAAACGACATCATACTGTGTTCTTCTTAGAGTGCCCAAGTTTGAAGTCTAAATTTGTGTTCGAATTTGGGGGCAAGCAAATGCTTAAATGGACCCTCCCATGTCCGAATTGTTCAAGTGAAGAGACATTTGAATTCCAAGGTTCCGCTGTAATTATAACGATTACCTGCAGTAATGAGAGTACTCCGTGGTCCATAATACACAATGGTAGAGGAACAAGGAAGCAACAGGTGATTTTGCTTGTGGCCGAACAGAATATTATCTGTACCTTATGTGGGCATTTGCAGTGCTAAGCTTGCTGTGTTCCTGGAAAAACATGGCTATTGTGACTTAACATCAGGAATACGGAAGACATTCAGTCATTTTACCTTGAATTCAACAGATTGTTGATGTTTTTCTCAGCACACCAAATTTGAGAACTGTAAGCAGCCCACCATGTCAAGTTACAGTTTGCTCCACATAATGTTCAATTTTTTCTCCTTATTGCACAGACTACATCAAAACTCAGCTTGAGTGTTCATATTTGTAATTTGTTGGTCATATTTTTCCTAGTGCAACAATTGTATGGGACAATCAGATTTTAAAACCAGACCCTGAAGCTGTTTCATGATATAAAGAGCACAGGCATGGCATGGCATGTCTATAGACAAACAGTAGTTGAATGGAATGTACTGAACACCCTGTCAGCATGTCACATGCATATGGTTCTACCTCTCCAAAAAGTCAGGTCTGTGTTCTGCCCTGCTCTACATATACCAGAGATAATAAAGAAATGGTTTGCCAATTTGATGGATTTGGTGGAGAACTCTTTTACACAAAGCCTTGATCTTAGCTCCTGGGCTGAATTAACCAGGTATAGTTTATTACGCAGGGCTGTGAAGGTATAAAGTAAAACGTAATACATTTAATACTCCCCAACCAATGTTCACAAGAGGTTGTTTTCAGATTTATATGAAGCACTAGATTTAAAGCACTAGATTTTAGATAGACTAGATTTAATTCGCATTACATCGATTCAGTGTGAACCCCATGAGTGAGTAGACAAACCAATGCATGTGGTAACAATGTTAAAGTGGGACTTACTTAGACACCCTGTATGTTTGTATGGGACTGGAAAGCCTTCTTAAAATTGTGAAGGCTGTTTTTGCAGCAAAGAATAGACAAACGGTTTGGATTAAATAGTGTACATACTGTACAGTATACACAACGGTAGCGAGCTAGATATGGAAACGTAATAAGTCACAAATACATTACTGTTTGAGCGTTTCTTTGTAATGTTTATGTAAAAATGTTCCTGCTACTTTTGTTTAAAGATTAAAGTAAATGCATCAAAGTACAGTAAGTATTTTTGTCTACTAGTTAACAATTATATTAATATCAAGTGTAATTAAAACGCGGTACTGGCAACCATTAAGATGGAACGGTCTAACGTGTGAGGCGTGTAAACGGGTAGGGCTGTCGTTATTGTCTTCAATACTGGATTACCGAGAAAAAAAAACAGATCAGTATTGTAAATATTGCCTCTGTATTTCTTGCTATGTTATCATGTTATACCGACATAACTTTACCTGCGATCGGTTCGTTCTTCTCTTTAGAAGGCTTAACTTTTTTTTATTTAATCCGATTGAAAACCGCTGAACCTGCTCGCAGACTGTACCAAGTCATTACATGGTTTGGGTTAATAAAATTCTGGCGAACCAAATCTTAACTTCTTGGTTCAATCGTGTTTATATATAATATCACGACATTACGATGTAAAAAAAAAGAAAATGGTGTAATCTCGACGTTATTCAAATGTACAGATAGTATGATGTTTTGCAACCCGTGTGTCTGGTGAATGGTTTGTTCCGGTGGAAACCTGTGAGGGGACGGGTTGGTCTGAAATAGTTTGAGCTAACGCGCTGCGGTTTTTCGTGTAGGTGTTATTATTGATTGCTTTTCCCCGTCTTTGCTTTTATCTACAGGGAAGCATTGAACTGGAAAGTGAAAAGGTGTTTAAGTTGGCTGCGTACGTGCTGCAGGTAAGTGCGACTTTGGGTTCTCTTGTTTGACAGAGTCAATTCAGAGTAGCACGCTGCGCGGCGTCCCCACTGTTTGGATTTAAACTGATTTGTAGCGCTGATGCAGTGGAAATAAACTGGTTTATTACTGCTTTATTAAAACTGCGCTAAATCTTACAAACAGCTATTTTCTGTACATCGCCATGCATCTATGCGATATCAAAATATTTATAGGAAGAAAACGTATGTTAAAATGCATTCCAAATATTGTGCGTAGCGATTTATATATGACTGATATTGCATGATACTGTACATGCATGATGCGAGTCTCCCCTTCCACCTCATCCCAAAGGTGCTCTGTTGGATTGATAACTTTTCTCACAGAGAACTGGATAGTTTTTCATTTTCTGACCATTATCTGTAAATCCAAGAGATGGCTAGACATGACATACCAACCCGCCTAGCAAAAACATCCATGACATGCTCAGAATCAGTTAAAGCATCCTTCTTTCCCATTCTGATGCTCTTGTTTCTGATGCTTCAGCAGGTCTTTTGACCCTGACCACATGCCAAAATGGAAGAAGCTCCTGGGTTCAATCCCAGAGTGGGGCGGCTTGGGCCCTTGCTGTGTGTACTATCTCAAAACTCTCAGGTCAAAAGTCACACGCTCAGGGCCACTTTAGAGACACCAATTAAAATAGTACGCATGTCTTTGGACTGTGGGAGGAAACCGGAGTCAACCCACGCAGACCAGGGAAGGACATACAGACTCCACACAGAAAGGACCCAGACTGGGATTGAATTCAGGACCTTGCTGTGAGGTAGTGGTGCGAGCCACCATGCTTCCTCAGTTTCTTTCAGTTACTACTATTGCTAATCTCAGCTGTTGACATGATGAACCAGTGATCCAAAATGAATGAATGTTTTAGCTTTTATTTCCCTCATTTAAAATCTTTTTATTTATGTTCATCATTTCAGCAGTAGACAGTACTTCTCACAAGTAGTAACTGGGAGATGTTTGGGAGGGGAGCTTGACATAAAGTGATTTACATCACGTTCTTTACAACTAAATAATTGCCCCTTTTTTCCACCATTTTGGAATTGAAAACATACAACTAAATGTCATGCACTGTAGTGCAATATTTATGAGGGGCCTAAGCTGTATATTCATTAATTGGTTGTACTGAAGGTTTTGTGAAAGGCCCAAAGTTTACGAATTCCCTTTTTTTTTTTTCAGGAGGCAAAGGGAGACTACACAAGGTAATTCCCGTTTATGTATAACGTGCCAAAATGGATTTAATATGATGAAAGTGCCTGGATGAAAAAAAGTAAACTGTCAAAAATCCATATTATATGTTTCTGGTAAGCATAGTGTATGCTTTCATTTACCTGCTGCAGTGTACTGAGATAATACATAGCAAAACAATGTTTTTAAGAAGTAGGATTAGGCAGGAATGGAATATGAGTAGTGATATGCACTGTGAGGGACAGGTGATCAGTAGGAAAGCACATAACAAACATGCAGAGTTTGGTTTTATGAATGACCTCAAAGCGTGTTCTCTCCCAGGGTCAAGCAGCCGTAACCCTTGGGAATTGAACGTGCTCTGGTTGATACAAGAGCATAGTTCAGTTGCACAAGTGAAATGTGAAAACAACAGAAGAAAGTGTGGATTGCAGACACTAAAAATATTCTTAGTCTCTCTCTCTCTGTGTATGTATGTATGCAAATGACCAGTCAGTATTTCACACTAGTTCTTCCACTGACAATCGTTTGTCTATATTTTATTAGCCCAGGCCTAAATATGATGCCCTGAATATGATTTGGGAAAGATTGTAGGCTGGTAAAACATGCTATCTGAAAATTATAATTATTGTAATTTCACTGTTATGCATGACTTTAATATGAAGATTGAATAGTTTCCAGCATATATCACTATTCAGGTACCTCAACCAATGACATTACAGGTGTGTGCAAAGTTTGAAGACCTATGAATGGGGGTATTTGAACAAATGTCTCTGTCATTGGTTAACTGTCATCACTTGTGTGTTAAGAGGAAAAGTAACTGGTGTGTACACTTGTTACTGGTAGCGTTTGAGTATGCTGCATGTATAATTAGTTTAATCAATGAATTTGTGTTTTTTACATTCATATGTTAGTGCTGGGTGGTATGACCAAATATTTCTATAGCATTATAGCTTAGGACTCAGTATTATCACAGCATGCTTGGCGTAGGGTGACAGACTTTTATATGGATTTTTTGCTGTGTAAGGTAAAAAGTAAAGTTTATAAATATATATATATATGTATGTGTGTATATATTGTCAGCAGTATATACAGTGTTCCTCGCCCCTTCGTGGTTCACCTTCTGTGGCCTCTGTGCATCATGGGTTTTAAAAAAAATATTAATGAAAAAAACTATATATTGTGGATTTAAAATATTAATTCTAACAATAAGACCAGACTTTTTTAATTGCTTGTTCCCCTGATGTCCCTACTTAAGAGGAGAGGAGGGAGGAAAAAAATTAATATAAATCTTTATTTTTCAGCACTTTTCAATTTCTTGAGGACTATGTGGAATCAATACAAGGAAGGAGGAAAAAATAAAAATACATTTTTATTAAAAATTAAAATGTGTTTAATCTACAATTAAATTAAAGTGAATCTGGAAAAAAAATGTAATGTACAGAACAATATAAATTGTTTTTTTTTTTTTTTTTAAACCATTAGTACTGAGGCGGATCCGCGAAATACCAAAAAAAAAATGTATACATCATAAAATTATGATTTACAGTAAATGGCTGTTGTCTACTCAATGTGTAGGATATGACGTGCTGTAAACTCGGTATAGACGGAGCATGCGTGATATGAGAGTGATGTATGGTGTGTTAAGTAAAGAGAAAGTTCGATCACTTCAGCGTGTTGCTTGATTATTCAACAGTTAAACACACTACAATAGAGTATTTACTCAGCGGATGAATACTCACCAAAAACGAGAAGTAAGACTAAAGCTTCGCACACCTGAGTCGCTACTTGCCGACATTACAAGTTTTTGTCAGCGGTGTTGTTTGCTGTTTGTGAAAGTTTCATTATAGACTGAATTCATTCAAGCCCTACGATGACATTCAAATGTTCTGCAACTCCTACGGCTAGGATAGTGTATAAATACTTAAATAAATATAGGGTCCCTACCTTATGGATTTTTGTTTATCGCGGGTGGTCCTGGAACATAACTCCCGCAATGAACGAGGGAACACTGCATATAGCTTTAGCCTCTTTAACAGAACACAACCGCAAAAACCCTCAAGTGGCTTAAGCTTTACACACTGGTGCTAATTTATGAATTAGTTAGTGCTGGTCATGTGTTGTAGACGAACGCAGACTTGATTATGAAACTTAAAACCCAGTCACTGGCTGAAGCCAATCCCGCTAAAGGTCGTCTTCATATATAATGACTTTACCCTATAATTATTACATACATCAGAAACCATTAGTCCGGACTTATTTGATTGCTTGTTTCACGGATCCGCAGACGATCATATTTGAAGAATAATTTTTGGAATGGGTATTTCTCTGCTCTGCCGCAGCACCGTGGTTGAAATAAAAATAAAAAAAACGCATTTTATTTATTTATTTATTTTTTGCCCACCGATGGCGAGCCAACAGTATTTTTTATTTTATTTTTTTTTCTCTTCATTTTATTTTTTTTCCAGATTCACATTAATTTAATTGTAGGTTAAATAAATTTTATTTTAAAATAAAAATTCATTTTCATTTCTTCCTCCTTCCTTGTATTGATTCCATATAGTCCTCGAAAAATAAAGATTTATTTGTAATTTTTCCTCCCTCCTCAGTAGATTCTTCAGTAGGGACATCCGAGAAACAAGCAATAGAAAACGTCTGGCCTAAATCAGTTGCTGAATGTAAAAACATTTTTATTTAAATACGTAAATGCTGTATTATGGATTAAGAAATGCTTAAAATACAGGAAATTATAATTATTCAGGGCACTGATTGAACCAGTGTACCACCAAGAACCAATATATTTCTATTACATAATATATAAATGGATGTGCATTTTGAACTTTAAGGGTGTGTTCACACTGGGCACATTTGGTTTGATTAAAACAAAGCCTGGTGTGATTTGCTCCTTAAGTGTGAATGCTGCCTACGTTGGTGTGCATCAAATGAAATGTTGTCCATGCTGCTTTCACATATCAGTTAAACCACACTAAAGAAGTTTAAACAAACTAAACACGGAAAAGTGCCGCAATTTTATATAACATATATTTAAGCAATAAAACACGAGAGGGAGTGTGTTATCGCGAATAACATCACGGCTGTGATTTGGTCATAGGCATGAGCCGAAGGCGAGTGCCTTAGTTTAAATCACAGCCGTGATGTTATTCACGATAACACACGACCTCCAGTGTTGTATTGCTTTTATACAACAGTTTTTTTTTCTACAAAATAAATGAAGAAAATAAATCAAAGAACATCAAGACATTCATAATAAATATGCTTTAATGAGGACGGAGCCTTCCGCCAAAAAGTAGTTCCACAACAACAGTTCCATGGCTTG
>JAVSBV010036041.1:0-11446 GCA_033117975.1 Parotocinclus spilosoma | reverse complement strand
AAAACTGTGCTTTTCTTTCAAAAATAAGGAAATTTCTAAGTGACCCCAAACTTTTGAACGGTAGTGTATATATATGACTTAAGAAATATGTAGCGTCTTTTCTTTTAATACTCGACTACATTAAACCTTAACTTAAACAGAGATTCTGATTTACTGCAATCATTTAGCACTAGTATAACAACACTTGCTGGCCACTATATTAGGAACACCATGCCCATACCACTTTGTAGTATTACATCCTTTGTTCCTTTAGAACTGCCTTAATTATTTGTAGATTTCCCAGATTCAACATGATGCTGGAAACATTTCCCTGAGATTTTGCTCCATATTGACATGATAGCATCACACAGTTGCGGATTTGTTGGCTGGACATCCACGATGCACATCTCTTGATCCACCAAATCCCATAGGTGCTCTACTGGAATGAGATCTGGTGACTGAGAAGGCCATTTTAGTACAGTCTGGTCATGGTCATGTTCAAGAAACCAGTCTGGGATTATCTGAGCTTTGTGGCACGGTAAGTAGCCATGTGACGATGGTGCACTATGGTCATAAAGTGTTCATAAAGAGATGGGCATGATCAGCAATTGTTAGGTAGGCTGTGGGGTTTAAATTATGGGGCCCAAAGTGTGCCAGTTAAATATTCCCTACACCATTACACCACCAGCAGCCTGAACCATTGATCCAAGGCTGGATGGGGCCATGCTCTCATGTTGCTCACGCCAAACTCTGACTATCCGAATATCAAAGCAGAAATCGACTCAGTCTGGTCATTCTTTTTTGACCTCTGCCATCAACAAAGCCTTTTAATCCAAATAAATGCTCATTGGATATTTTCAAGTCACTATTGCATTCTGAGGCTCAATTTGTACTCCAGCGGCTCGTCTTGAACATGTCTACAGCCAATGATTTGCTGCCATTTGATTGGTTGATTAGACATTTGGATTGTTGAGCAGCTGAAAAGGTATACCTAATATTGTGGCCAGTGTGTCTATTTACTGTTCAGTCTAGGCTACCAAAGGAGGTTGGGTCCCTTTTTGAGTCTTTTTGCTTTTAATATTTCTTCCTCATCAGACTTAGGGTAGATAGCCTAGATAGTTGGAGTTGGTTTAAGAAAGATTTGACTTGACTTTTTATGCTAAATACACTAATTGGTAAAAAATAAAACACCCAGATAGGAATGTGCAGAACTTATAATAGGATAGCATATGGAGCCTGTTTCCCTCAAATGTCCTGCTTTCTCTCATCTTGTATCCTAACTATAGATAAACTAACAGGGGAACTAGAACCTCCATTCAGTTGTACAGTTTTTTCCCCAATGATCTTATTCCATTGCTCTAATAATGTTATCGCTTACATACAGTGGGTACGAAAAGTATTGAGACCCCTTAAAATGTATCACTCTTTGTTTCGTTGAAGCTATTTGCTAAAATAAAAAAAAAGTTCATTTTATTTCTCATTAATGTACACTCAGCATCCCATCTTGACAGAAGAAAACACAGACGTAGAATTTTTTGTAAATGTATTAGAAAAGAAAAACACAAATATCACACACCTAAATATTCAGACCCTTTGCTGTGACACTAATATTTTACTCACAAGCTGTCCATTTCTTCTAATCCTTCTTGAGATGGTTCTACTCCTTCATTGGAATCCAGCTGTGTTTAATTGAACTGATTGGACTTAATTAGGAAAGGCAAACACCTGTCTATATAAGGGCTCACAGCTCACAGTGCATGTTAATGCAAATGAGAATCAAGAGGTTGAAGAAACTGCCCAAGGAGCTCAGAGACAGAATTGTCAGAGACTGGGCCAAAGGTTCACCTTCAAACAAGACAATGACCCTAAGCACACAGCTAAAATAACAAGAGTGGCTTTGGAACAACTCTGGGACCATTCTTGACTGGCCCAGCCAGAGCCCAGACCTAAATCCAATTGTGCATCTCTGGAGAGATCTGAAAATGGCTGTTTACCAACGTTCACCATCCAACCTGACGGAACTGGAGAGGATCTGCAAGGAAGAATAGCAGAGAATCCCCAAATCAAGGTGTGAAAAACTTATTGCACCGTTCTCAAGAAGAGTAAAATACTGAGCAAAGCGTCTCAATACTTATGACCATGTGATATATCCAAATTATATGAATTTATCTTCAATTTAAAGGGCTCTGAATACTTTGCATACCCACTGTAAATCAATATGTTTTAAAAACAGAAAATGCACAACAAAACAAATAAGAAACTGTAGAAAAGATCGAACTGTGAGAAATCATGTAAAAGCCAAACAAAATCCACCATTAAGCCAAAAACAGGAAAGAACAAGCTTACAGTGGTCTAAAGTAAAGTGATCTTTAGTGATGAATTGTGGATCTGCATCGGACAAGGTGATGATGCTGGAATGCTTAATAAATGTATAAAGATGACAGCGTGAAGAGAACATGCAAATGTACACAGTTATTGATGATTTTGGGCTGCACGAGAGATAAAGGCACGAGGGAGAAGACTGTCATTACAGCTTCTATAAATACAAAGTGAAATTTTGGACTCTTTTCTCATTCCATCAGCTGAAAGGATGTTTGGTGATAATGACTTCATTTTTTAAGATAATAATGCATCTCGGAGCATCTGAAAAAGAAAATTGTCAAAGACAAGGTTCGAACCTGCAGAACTGATCTGGTAACAACAATTCCAGCTGTTATAAAATCCAGAGGTGCTGCAACAAAGTTCTAATGGGGCAGGGCTTTTTTTTTCCTTGATTACATCATATTTAGAATTAGAATTTAGTGATTCCATATTTTTTCCTCTACTCGATCTAAAAACACATCTGTCACTGACTACAACAATTATATTTATTTACTTTTTTTTAATTGTTTACTTAATGCCAGATGGATGGAATATTGAGTGAAGAAAACATTTTGTGCATGATTAACTTTTTTTCTACCAAATTAAACAATTGAAAGATCTTCCTTCAGGAGAGGTGATTCCATAATTTGCCTGGCTGCTGCCTGTGTGGAGTTTACATACTTTTCCTAAGTTCAAAAGACACGTGATTAATTGGTGCCTCTAAAAAACCCTGTCTAAGGTTGCTTCCTGCTTTGCAACTCGTACTGCTGGTTATGTCTTGGCCGGTAACCCAGAACTGACCTACGCATGGGGTGTAGTGAAAATGTTTGAGCCCTTAAAACTCATAAGTCTAGCTAATTATGGAGAAAATATGCTATGTACGGTCATTATAACATTGCTAAAACAATCGAATGCACAGTTCTGTACATTACGTTTAGTAATTTGACCTACAAATGATCCAAACAGTGCTCAGGGGTTGACATGATGCAAATACTCTGTGATCTATTAGTATTAATTAGCAGTTAGATAAGAAACGAATGGCACCCAGTGACCAACAAGCAAGCCTTCGTTTTATACCAAGGGTACATATAACAATAACCACTAAAAGCCTGAAGATAAGGTGACAACAATACAACAAAGTGCAGAGGATATTACAGAAGAGCCTCAGAAAAGGTGAGTCCTCAGACGTTTGGGAAGATGGAAGCACAGGAGGAAACCCCTTCCAGTGAAAAACAGGACAATGAAACATTTAGATATGACCTTGTGATTACTGTCTCTGAGTCCACCCTGAAGCTAAAGACTTACAGTCATCTCACAAAACGAGTTACATGAGAAAACACGGGGAGCTTGTGAACGAATTCTGAATTCTCTGAAGGCTGAACAGCAATCAAAACATTCCAGCAATCAAGCCTAAAAATGATGAAAGCCTACTGTACGAGGACCTGAGGGGTTTGTATTCTTCTGATGTCGTGCAAAAGAAATCGGCAAAATCTTGTGTTTGATCTGATTCGGTCAGAAACTTTAAGGTTCTTGTCCGAAATCAGACCAAGATTCTTTTCTGTGACGGCAGGAGGACAGTGAGACTGTCATTGTTAATTCTTGAGTGATTCTGTAGGACATTTGTCCATGATGCTAGTGTGGGAAAGAAGAGCATGGCCCCCAATGACCAAATGAGCTGCAGTGTTGAGCTCAGAACCTTCTGATTAGCACCCCAGAACTTCGGTCTCTCATTCACTAGTACACGACATGCTTCATAATGTTTGAATTGTAATTGTAATACACTTTTGCATACAGTGAGAATCCTTGGGGTTTGTTTCAACATACAGAAATTACTTGAGCTGTCTCTCTCGTTAACTTCCGCTCGAAAAGATATACAGGATTCATCATGTTTCTTGACTTTCTTCTTATCTTCCTGAGCAGCTATGTGTGCGCAGGAATTATTCTGCGAGTCACAACGTCCAGTTAGATCAGAGAAATAGAAAAGAGCAGGGCTATAATGGCAGAATGCAACCATTGCTCTACTGAGGTATGCTTTATTCCGTTTTTTGTTTTCTCCATTTCTCAGGAATTACCTGTGTGGAACACACGACGACTGGGGTTACGAACCTTTCAGTAGAGGTCGGAGACCCCACAAAATGGGAATCAGAGCCCTTGCTGTTCCTCAAAGAGAGAATGGATAAGAAAAACGATAGCAAAATAGAAAGTGAGGGGCATGCAGCAAGATACGCATCAGAGGATGGAGCCAATGAAGGGACGAGATAGTGGAAGCAAAGCGAGCTTTATATGGAAATGAGAGCTGGGCAAAATCCTCACCATGGTAATCTATATTGGAACAGAGGCTGAGGATGGAAACGGGACGAGGAAAGAACCTCAAACAAATCATCCACATGTCAACTTTATACCCGTCTGTATCTTCATTACAAGTATAACTAACCATCTATATTATTCAAAGCTCTGGTCCTACGGGCTTCTCCCACCATGCAGTGGGACTTCATAACGTCATTTTATTATGCCCCCAGTTTTTATTGTCCTATCTTCTTGAGAATGTTCACTTGCCTCTCGTCGTGTTTATTAGGTCAGTGCCCATATAAAAGAGAGCTGTCAAATCAAGGTTCATCAAACTTGGCTTACCAGTCCATGTCAAATCCAGCGTCGAAAGCGACTTCTCTCTTTCTCTTTCTCCCGGTAACATACATAAGCATGTATACACATATCTCCAGCACACTCACTGTGCAGTCTCATAATGCTCAGTGACCCTAAAAAGAAATCAATACATTTTCTTGTCATGCTATAGAAGTCATCTCTCCTGCTGCTGTTTTTCTCACCGCTTTCCCCTCACATATTTCATCTCACAGTGAAATTGACAAGCATCGGATTCGAGAAAAATAAATATGTATTAAAATAGGTATTTGGTTTAATTTGACTACACTGCTCTCGGTTCATACTACTGCAGCCGTACTATGATGAGTTCCAAATAATACCGGCGTGATTTCTCTTCTTTATGTTCTTTTAATTATTGTTATGATAATAGTTATTGATGTTTTTAGTCGTGTTTTTGAGTCAAGCTTTCTGCAGGTCTCTTCCCTTATGTTTTTTCCTCTTTACAACATGTTCTTGGTGTGAGCAAGCAGGAACATTACCGATTTTCCTTCATTTGTGGATAGTTGACTTATTGTGAAATGATGCACACAGAGATCTTTAGAAGTGCCTTGGTAGTTTTCCAGCTTCAGCTCTACAATTCATTCCCTGCAAATCATTCTTAAGGAAAACGGAAGTAGAATTTATTTTTATAGAGAAATGCGCCTCTACAAACTTTGCCCCAGTCTGATATTATGAATAGCAAAATAGTGTAATAAAGTGTATATCTATAGTGCAACAGATAAAATAGTGTGAACTGCTGTTATCATTGTGAAGGGTACTAGCACTGATTTTGTTTTTCACACCCTAGCCTTATTTCTAACAACTCTTTCGACTTTTTCCCTCTGGCATGAGTATGTAATCAGGAACATCCTGACCTTGTCTTGTTTACTTGCATTCAAATCTCCGTCTTCTCACAGCCACTTAAAACATGGCATCAGGTAAAAGAGGGCTGTGCATTGTTCTCGTTTACAAGCCTGCCAACATTGGCATGCATATGGCTGAGAGCATAAACATCGCACACAAAGGAGATCCCATGGGTTGGCTTAGCCAGAGTGCAAAAAAAAATAGAAAGGAGCTTTCTGAACAAAGCGAATGGCTCTGCCAGCGTGCAGAACAGATCCGGGATGACTGCCAGTCAAGGTAAGGTGAAGAGAGACTTTTCGAGGACTGCTGATGTGAACTGAGTAGAATGCTGAAATTTTCACTGCTCATCTGGCAACACTAACGCTGATTTGGTACTTCTTTGGGTTTGGGTACACGTCAAAACGATAGCTTAGGGAAAACTTGCTTTTTACACAAGTCTCCATAAACCCAAAACTGTCACAATATATAAAAACCTTCCCAAATCAAGCCAGCGGGGAGTGAAATGTTTTATTTATTTTTATTTTTTAGGAGCTGTCACTGCAAACAAACAAACGGTAATCAAATTTGTGATAAAAAAAATCGAATTATATTATCATTTATATACATATTCTACCTTTGAATTCAGGTTAATTATGGTGGCTTAGAACATTTATACATTTAAATCAAATATATTCACTCATGCGGTTAGTGTGTGTGTGTGTGTGAATGATGGATTGGTACCCTGTCTAGAGTTGTTCCTGCCTTGTGCCCTGTGCCCTTGTGTCAGCTAGGTAAATGCCTTCTCGTGACCCTGACCAGGAGTAAGCGAATAAGAGAAAGAATGAATGGATATAAACTCGCTATTATTATGTACCTGTTCTTGTTTCTACACTAATTGTCCAATTTATTATTTCACTTACCATATAATTACAGCCCGCAGTCCTTCTGCTTTTCTACATGCTCAGTTTGTCCTCTTTACACACTGTTCTCTAATGGTCATGACCCACAGGACCAGCACACCGATAAGTAAAATTAATTGTGTTTTTGTTTAGATAAAGTGTGATTATTACTGTAAATGAGGTCAACTAAAACTAGAACATTTCATTGAATCCTGAGCATAGACAAAAGGTAAGTATTAGATCATTTAAGTGAGAAACATATTGTTAGTGTGACTGCAGACATCTGGAGATGGCAGGAAAGAAGACGACATTTTAACAGATGGTAAGTGAACACTTCACTCTTCCTTAATTCTGTAAAGTCTGTCATTGGTTTAGCACCGTGTGAATGGAGAATTCAGTTTGGAGGTTAGCTGGTGGAGACACTTGGATCATCACTTGGTGCCAAACATAGGTGCAGTCACTCTTATAAATAAGAATTGAAAGCTTGTGTGGGGTTAAGATTGCCTTAAAGACGGCACCTTAACGTACACTGCTCACAAAAATAAGGGGATATTTCAAAACGGATATAAAAAAGAAGCATTTCACATATAACTATCCTATCCTAAATATCCTATAAAGAAATTATGGAGTATTGTCAAGAGGAAGATGAGAAACACCAGACCCAACAATGCAGATGAGCTGAAGGCTGCTATCAAAGCAAACTGGGCTTCCATAATCGCCTCCAGGCCACGCCCCATTTATGCAGTCATTCATGCAACAGGATGCATTTACTGTACATACTTTTCAGTAGGCCAACAGTTCTGTATTAAAAACTTTGGTCTTATATAATATTCTCATTTTTTAAGATAACGACTTTTTGGTTTCCACTGGTTGTAAGACAATCATCAACTTTAAAAGAAATAAGAAATAAATTACTCTGCTTGTAATGAATCTATATACAGTCGAATCTGGTTAATGGGACCACATCGGGATGCGAGCCATGAGAGTCCAGAGACGGCATGGGAAACGTGAGAGTCCAGAGACAGCATGGGAGACGAGAGTCCCGAGACGGCATGGGAGCCATGAGAGTCCAGAGACAGCATGGGAGACGAGAGTCCAGAGACAGCATGGGAGACGAGAGTCCAGAGACAGCATGGGAGCCATGAGAGTCCAGGCTGAAAGCTGGGGATCGTCCCAAGGGAGGTGAACCGCCGATCACCAACCCTAGACTTAGTGGAATGGCGGTGATCCCAGAAGGTCCACCCGAAGGGACAACCAGCAAAGCCGAAGTTCCCAGACGGCTAGGGAGCCAAAAGTCTGAGAGGGTAATAATAGCCAAAATATGGAACGGCGATTAACGCCGAGGTTCTGAAACGGCATGGAAGCCGAAATGCGGAACGGCACTGGGAGCCAAGTAACCAAAATGGAAAAAAGGGAGAGAACGCGCAAACAAAGAATAAGCAGAGAACAACAAACAATGAACCGGCGACCACAATAGTGAGCGTCGGGCTTAAATAACGCACACCTGATCAGGAACAAATGAGAAACAGGTACACGGAATGAAAGGGGGCGTGACAGACAGAAACAGAAACCAATAGCTCGCCGCGGAGGGAACCAAAACAAAACGGCACGTGAGGCAGACGCGAAAGGTAAACAAAGAGGAACAGAACAGAACGTGACGGCAGCGGCGAACTAAAACGGGCGCGGCGCGAACCCCAACAGCACCTAACAGAAAAACTGACACTCACATTCGCATCGGAACTGCTAAAGTCTCCCAATGCACCCAAGTTAGAAATATCACACTCCTGGTGGCTGAGTCACCACATCACCCTGTTCTTCTTGGAACACCCTGGTTATAAAAACATGATCTCTTTATTTCCTGGATCATATCCTGGTCTGATCACTGTCTGCAACACTGCCTACGTCTACAAACCCTCCAGTTCCAAGTAATGGCAGTAGAAAGCCTGGTTACACACGACCCATACTTGGATCTCACATAAGTACCAAGACCTTTAGCAGCTTCCATCCTCATCAGGACTATTACTGCACACTGGATCCTGTTTTTGTTCGTAAATAGTAACAACAGGGCAATAGAATCTCAGTCTCAGACTTTTGGATTGTGTGGAGGTTAACTGAGGACACGGTTGCGACTGGAAATAGTGGTGGTACATTTGGGTTGCACATAGTTCCAGAATTCAGTAGATGCTACAAACCTGTTTACGGCTTTCAAAGCCTTTTAGGAGTACATGACTCAAAACTGGCGTCGTTCCATGTACAATTTGGACAGAATAAGTCGACATGTTCACTGATGTTTGTTAATTAGACAGGAAGCTGATGAAATTGCACTCTAAATTTCAGCCGTGTAGAACACTACACTTTTCCTTCTAACAAGCCCAAACTATTTTCTTAGAACTGTGTGTGATGCAGAGAAAAACTGTGATGGCTTGGGAATATTAGCCTGTCACCGCTTGTGTCGACCGGCCTGAATTCAGATGAGTAGCCATTGGTACTAACCTGTCCCAAGTGAATATGGGATCTATTCTTGCTAGAAGTAATGCTGTGGGGCAGCAGCTTTGACATGTGGCATTATGGGTGGCTTTTCTTCAGCAACTGTCATTCCAAGTTCAGGACATGCCATAGCCTTTGTGACTTTTATGGTACTTTAGGAGAAGTAGAGAAAAAAAAATCCATGCTTTACTTACTGCAACAGACACAGGCAATGGCTCAATCCCATAAGCTGAGGGAGATTGGGAAGATCTTTGAAGCTGTTTTTTCTGTGTAAGAACCAAGGATGAAATACGACAGTTTTGAGGTGTGTTGAGAAGACAGAGGTAGAGAGCGCAGAAGGAAATCCCAAAAAGAAAGATCTGAAGCGCTGTGTTGTTATCTCAGGGGCCGTGGTGCCACCACAGCTCATTTACACTCATTTCCTAGCCACACAATACCTGTCCTATAATACTTTCTCCTCCAAAATATGTATGTAAGCTGAGGCAAAAAAAAATCACTGATCAGAATACAAGGACAGTGCCTAGGTTGAGCACAAATGCCTATTATTTAGGGAGCCAAATTATTAATGGGCATTTTCACCACTGCTATTCTTTTTTTTTTTTTTTTTTGACATAGTAGCTAATTAGCTCATTGGATCTGTAAAATTAGTTACATTAGTTTCTTCAGTGTGTCTTTCCAAGACCTTACAATGATTATTATTATTATTATCAATAATAAAGTCCTGTACTGAAACAGGATGATAGCATCCAACATAGTTCCCTAGCAGAACAAAATGACGATTTTTTTGTATTTAAGTCTTTAGTGGAATGGCCATTTAAGTACGTATTCTCAGGTTCTCATTTCCTAAAACATTTTGGATTGGATTGCATTGTTTAACTGCATATAGCTTCTGAATACGATGGCGTGCAGCATTATTTATGTGTTACTTTACGTATTTGTTTATTTAAAGCTTTAACTCAATTTCCGCCTGTCTGGATGGAGCCAATTTCCACCCACAAGTCTCATTGATCACGTTATAGGGGCTAACATGTGCTTCCAACCAACATACATACAACCTCAAATGTTGGAAAGTTTGGAAAATGCATATTAATGAAAGGAAATTTTACGTTGACTGTTTTTGAATTGTAGACAGTATGAACCTGAAAACATGTCATGTTCGATCCTGGTCAACCACAATTTTATTTCTTAATAAACAGCCATTCCTGCATTTCAGGGCTGCAAAACCTTCCAAAAACAGTTGGGAAAGTAAAGCATTTACCACTTGGTAATGTTGCCATTCCTTTTCACCACACTTAAAAGACATTTTGGGACAGAAGATGCCAAGCGGCTTAATGTTTCAGGTGTTATTTTGTCTCATTCTTCCTGCAAACGTGTCTTACAGATTCACAGTTTTGCTTTAAATTCCCAACACATTCTCTATGGAGTACAGGTCAGGACTGCAGGCGGGCTAGTCCAGCACCTGTACCCTCTTCTACCTCAGCCATGCTTTGTAATGTGTGCAGCATGTGGTTTTGCATGGTTTTGTTGAAAAATGCATGGACGTCCATTAAGCGATTCAGGACAAGATGACATCTTGAAGGCAGCACTTTTCTGCACTAACTTATTTTATGATAAAACAGGACCTACGTCAATGGTTGCTATTATATAAAGTTAAAGTTTTCATCAATGTGTTGTCAAAATAAGCTCAGAATATACACCGGTTTAGAGGTGGTGACGGTAAAGCAACAAAAGCAATGGATTAATCAGGTTTTGATAACCCAAATGAAAGGAAGGAACTATATTCAGAGGGAAAACTTTTAATTTATCACAGGAGAGATAAAGACGATTGTGTAAGAGGTTTCATCAGAAGTTCTATAAAATAACAATACAATGAGAACCCAAATTGAAATAATCTCATCTTGCATTACTTAAATGACTGGATTACTGGAGATTCCTTAAGAGCCTAAAAGGGATCATGAGATATTGCCTGTCCATAAACAAATATGAATGGTCTCAGAACCGTCCCATAGCAGGACAGCACTCACAACCTGATGAATCCACATGTCAAGCCAACTCTGATTAATTAAAGTTGATTCAGTATAATATTAAAATATTAAGGGTATATATATATATATATATATATATATATATATATATATATATACAGTGTTTCCAAGTAGGGACGCTCTATTTATATAAGTATTTCTACACTATTTTAGCGGTAGAACTTGCAGAACGTTTGGGTAACATCGTAGGGC
>JAVSBV010036030.1:0-11446 GCA_033117975.1 Parotocinclus spilosoma | reverse complement strand
AAATTCACCGATCTGCATCTGTACCCGAACCCAGACCAGGTCAGAATATACACACACACACACACACACACACACAGAAAAAAAATACTTATATTTTTAAATGAATTACAAAATACCAAGACAGCCGGAAAAACACGAAACAAAATGTCAAAGAAAGTTGTTTGATTATGCAATTGAGATGCAAACTCAAATATCATGATTGAATAGTAAGTGATATTTTCACTGGGTGAACAGAAGCATGTTAAACTACCTTAGATTAATTGTGCAGTAGGGTGTATGGCGACCCAAGACTGCCAAAACACACTAACAGTGATGGGGCATGGGCATGATCAGATTGCCCAGCAGTTCTTGTGATTCTCTTCATATTCATTTTGAAAAATCCCCTAATTTTAGTGAGCAGTGTACATGTATATGATTAATGTACCAGCTAGAAATTTTCACAAAGTTGGCTCCCCTCGGTTCATTTTTCCATCAAATGTCATGTTCACAAAACAAATGCAAAAGCCTCTTCATACCTAGATAAACCAAATAGAAAGTTTTCTATAAGGAAATGCTGTTATTTGAGAGCTGATTATTTATACATATTGTGAAAATGTGGGATGGTAAGGGGTAAGGGATTTATATATTTGTTTTACCTTGTTCCGGTTTGTTGTTGTTCATATTGCTAACTGAAAAATCATTTTCAAAATCTATTTGATCAAACCTTACAGTGTATGCAGGTTGTTGGTTAAGTGACTAAAAACAACTGTAAACTAAAAACTTCTCTAATCGAGACAGGACTTAAATGAAGAGGCTCATAAACATACATCAGCTGCCTCATTGTCCTTAACATCTGGATATTACTGTTCCACATCACATGAAACAGCTACAATGACTGGCATTACCATACATTTTGTTGCCGGCTTTAATGTAAGGGAGATGTTGCCAAACAATGGATCAGAATTATTTTTAAAATGTACTTTTTACATTTTAAAGAAAGGACTTACATTTGTTGACAAAGCTGGCCACGTGCTTAATCTTCATAAGCTCTGGAGAGTTACACTCCTGATAGAGCAAAAGCAATGCATCTAGCAGTGTCTCCCTTCTCAGCTCACTCACTCCATATGCACTGCTTTTCCCCTGTACAAACATTACAGAAGTACAGTATTATATAATCATAAGTTACAAAAATAACAACCTTACCAATTATAACTTCTGAAAACTGTTAATTTGGGCTGGCTACATAAATGTACTTAAAAGAAACAAGCTTGCTTAGTAGACTTCCTATATTATTGTGTAACTCTGGTTAGGGTTATCCAATAAAGATGTGGTTATAGTGTAGTGTCTATAAGAGAAAAAGTCCTTCATATAAATTCATATAAAGAGAAAATATACACTACTATATATCCATTCGATCGGTCCATTTGCTTTAAAGGCAGGGGTCTTAAAATTACAATGGGATCTCTTAGCTCTGTACGTTCCAACCGTGAACAGACTCAAAATGGCAAAGACACTGTACAGTGCTACCCAATATTACACGTTACAGTGTACAGTAATGTACTGAACTAAGACTGCCATATTTTATTTAATAATTACAACATTCTTATGTTGGTTATGTAGCCTATGTAAAAGTTCACTATCTTGCCAGTCTTGTACTCGCTTGCTTGTTAGCTCATGTATGAACAAGACACAGTTTGAACTTGGTTGATGTGCTTAAAGATTATTTTGTTTAATGTGAATTTGTGTGCATGACTTTTTACTATTTTGCAACAAGCTGTTACAATAACTGCATGTGCCTGTCGTTTTGTAAATACAATTGAAAATACCCTTTCGAATTTCATTACAGAAGCTTAAAAAGGACTATGTGACTATGGTCATTTCTGATCTAGTGTCTATTTTGGTCAACATTCCGTCTCACAAAATTTGTGGACATTAAATGGTGCAACACTATCCTTTTAATGCACCAGATTATTTAACAGTGTTTAGTACAAAACTTTTGTCCACACGTCTAGGTAAGAAATGGCAGTGACGAGTATTATTAAAAATGATAACGAATTCACCAATCATTAGCAGCACAGAATAGAACACATGAAATGTAATTCACAATCACCATGATGATATGGTGGTTTGCTGCAGTGGTAGCAGTTATAATGTTTATATGCAGATCTTTACCTGTAAGAGTTGGTTAAGTCGTGAGCAGCGGATTGTAATTGGCTCTGCTGCAGCCAGATCCTTAAGGCTGCCCTGCCCTCCATATTTAAACTTCAACATTGCTGGAGGAAATATATGGGTCAGTGTATATGGCAGGTGGATATCAAACCAAACACAGAGGGCTATTCAAAAATTCCTTTAAAATTTTACAGTACTTGCTCAGAGGCTCCAGACCCTCCTGAGCAGTATAAGAAGGCAAAACAGGTGGAAACATGGATACAGAAACATAGATAAGACAGGCACACAAAGGCAAACACAGACACGCACACAGAGACACAGAGACACGCACACAGAGACACAGAGACACGCACACAGAGACACAGAGACACGCACACAGAGACACAGAGACACGCACGCACACACAGGCACGCACGCACACACAGGCACGCACGCACACACAGGCACGCACGCACACACACACAGACAGACAGACACACATACACAGACAGACAGACAGACAGACAGACAGACACACAGACAGACAGACAGACAGACAGACACACACACACACAGACAGACAGACACACACACACACACAGACAGACAGACACACACACACAGACAGACAGACAGACACACACACACACACACACAGACAGACAGACACACACACACACAGACAGACACATAGACAGACACACACACACACAGACAGACAGACACACACACTTGACTGTTTTTGAAAACAAAGAAATCATCTGGGCTTTTACAAAAATGGTTCAACATTCTTCTAATGTTAGCTTCCTAAATGCAACCTTTACAAACACTGGATTTATTGACAAAATATCACATTTAGATTTAAGTTCGAGAAAAATGCTAGATTTTTCATATTTTAGGTTATAATTCAAAATGAATATACTGTATTGATAATGTTCATAAACTTTGATTAGACCGATTAAATTGAGTTAGAAACCATTTAGTAGCTTATTCCGTCTAAACCCTTTTGTTATAGCATTCTGTTCCTTTGTATAAGCTGATTTTCTTAGTCATTTTAAAACAGGCACTTTGCAGATCATAATGAGTGCATGACAGTCAGCATAACTAAAAAACAGTCTTTAATTGTATTCTTAATATTTACTGGACTTATCGGATTAAACTAAGAATGCATTAACTAAGCCTTTGAAACAACATTAATACCATATATGGACTGCACTGACCAGCACTAACGGTCAACACTAAGTCATGAGTCATTATCGAAGATAATTAAGTAATAATTAAGGACAAAATAACCCAACACAGTGGTTAAACGACATTTTCTGTCGAACAGAAACACTCACACGTACACACCGTTTATTTTTACTACTGGCTAACCGTAAACAAAAACACCAGAACAGCACGCGAGCGTCGTTAGCGTTTAAACGAAAAACGTTGACAAAAAAACAACAAATGTTCGAGAGAAAAAACAGTACTTACCGAACGAACATAAAAGAAAACTGTTTTTACTAAATATATATATCACCCTTGTCTGTCAAATTAATTGTTTCAAGCGCTCACACGAAACATTGCTGCTGCTGAAAGCGTTGTCACTTCCTGATAGTGTTCAAATTTTGCGCGCAGTCCGAGGGAGCTGATTGGTTGGTGAGATCATGTGACGTTAAGCCTCTTTTACACAGCCTTATTCTAAAGATGGGCGATACCAGGGATTTTTTGGTATCGAACCAATACCAAGTAAATGCGGGGTCAGTATCGTCGATATCGATACCGATACCGATCATTTTTAATAGTTAATGTTCATAGATCCAAAGGATCTTAATACAATCAACATTTTCGCTTAGAAAAAATTAAACCGTAACAAAACAAAGTTTTCCTTAACAATATGAAAATAAATATTTTTTGAGGTAGAAAGGGAGAAACCACAATACACAAATAATATAAATATTCTCCCCACACTAGACATCTTTTCTAGTTCTTTCTCTCTTTGTTTTTGTTTTTTTTTTCAAATAGAATTGTTCATAGAAAAAACAATAAAAGTTAGGGTTTTTTTTAAATAAAGAGTGTAAAAAATATATAACTTAAAGCTAATGAAGTTATAATTCGCTTGATTGGTTGTCGGGATCAGGGAATGGGGGATGTCTCTCCTCTTTTCTCTGTTTCTGCAGCTCCACGTGTTCTGCATGGTTTTTCATGTGCTTTTAGAGGTTTGTTGTGTTTCCACTGCATTTAACAGCTCTGTAGCAAACTACAGTTTCATTTTATGCAATAAAATAGCTTAAGTATCGATCTTTTTACACGAGTATTGCTCAATATCGATACCAGCGTTGGTATCGATATTATCAATATTTGGATCGATCCGCTCATCTCTACCTTATTCGTGAGGTAGCCGAGGTTTGGCGGGAAGGAACCATAGACAAGACACCAATCCATCTTGACCTGTACACTCTCTTACTGTCACTAGGAGACTTCAGAGACATGTCTTTGAGTTGTGAGATGACACTGGACTACCCTGAGGAAACCCATGTATGCTCAACATGTACAACTTGCAAACTCGATCCCAGGTTGCTGGAGTTATGAGGCAACTACATTGCTCATAAAAATATTATTAAATAAAAATATTTCAAAATTAATATGAAGCAATTACAAAAAAAGAAGCATTTGATTTGATTTCATTAAACAAACAACCAAATTTAAATTTAAAGAATTCACACTGTCCCTAGTGATGTTTGTGATTTTTGGGTTTGTCTCTGTGATTCCTGCCCTTGCAGGATTTCTGGCTTGAGAATGATCCCCTTAACACCCGGCTCTTTTTTTTTTTTTTTTGAAGAGGGTGGGGGGTGGTGTGAGTTTGAGTTTTGCATCTTAGAAATTTTTTATTTTTTTTAAAGGCAGGACCAGAAATTGTATTGGTAATGCAAATGTCATTGAAATGTTTGTTACTGTGGTTTTTGCTGAATAAATAAAATGTAAAAAAAAAAAGTCTAAGAATGTTCTTTAATTATGAAAATGAAATGCAAACTCAAATATCATGATTGAGTAGTAAGTGATATACATGGGACCACCGGTTAATAGGACCAGACGCTTATTCGGACCAAATCTAGTATCGAAACAAATCCTATTAAATACATAAAATGTTATTATTATTATTATTATTATTTGGACCAAAATTCCGCTTAATCGGACCAAAAACCGTATGTAAAATTCCAAGAAACTCTTCATCTCTGGCATCACTACCTGAAAACTCTACCCTCTACTGCCACCTACAGGTCTTTTTTTAGGATTGTCCAGCAGTTCTTGTGGGATGCTTTTTGTATTAATTTTTAAATATCCCCTAATTTTTGTGAGCAGTGTATTAACATCTTTGCCAGACGCCAAATAAATCTTGTTACTAACAGTTTCCTCAGAAATAGTAGTGACATAGAACTTAGTGTTCGTTGCAATATGGAATTGTTCTTGTCCAGGTGTTTTTGTTCTGTGAATAAATTTTGTTTGACTGTTTTACCGACTTTTGAGCATAACTTGTAATCAGAGCTAGTACATAGCAAACAAAAAACTAAAACATTGTTTCATCAAAACAGGAAAGTTGATACAATTGCCCAATAATGGTGGTATAGTTATGGCCAGTGCCACTGAAACAACAAGCGTAAATCCTGTGACCCCCCCCCTTCCACCAATCCAATATTTTACAATATATTGTAAGATATTGGATTAATAATATCTTCAAATACCTTTCCTTAATTACAACTACCAGGTACCAAATAACCTCTTTAGTCCCACAGCAGTTACTAAATTTGCCAGATCGTTATGTTTATATATATCGTTATATATATATATATATATATATGTATATTTATATAATTAAACATTTGCGCAAGACAATCATGTTAGCATTAGTTAGCTAAGTCACATACACAAAAGCATACACAAAAATGTTTTTCAGCTTTGCCTTATTTTCGAGTCACACACAAAATAAATCGTTCTCTAGCTTATCTAAACAAGCTTCTTTGAGATATTTATTGCTTAGTAACTAAGCCTGGGCACAATATGGTTCTGAGGTGAAAGCTCAAGGCCAAGTGAAGAAGCTAACAGTTACATTAGAGCAGCAGATGGAGCTGTCATGCTAACACGAGTTTCGCTAACTGCACCAGCAGGAGGAACAAACAAGGACATCAGGCCAAAATAGCTAAGATGAATTTATTAGCATGATGGACTGAAAAAGGGATGTTTAATTACTGAAATAGAAGTCTAGCTAGTTAAATGCAGCATTCGTCAGAATAACTGTGGAGATGTTCAAAAACTGAACAAGCAGGCCCCATAACTAAACAGATCTGACTGGGCTCAACGTGTTTTATTTTAATTTTTAAAAATAAATTGTAAAATAATATTATTTGATGTGAAACAACTGTTTTTTTTATATAGCTACAGATGTCATGTCTACATGTCCTACTTTTGAGACCTAAAAAAATGTCCGGGGGGAATTTCAAAATCGCCCAGGATTTTCGACTGCCTCAAACTTAATACATGTACAGTGCATTGTGATTAGTTGCCACTCCGTTCCATTCCACTCCATTCCAGGTTTCTCTGTATCCCAAATTAGTCACCCTTCTCCTCAAATCTATCTACTTAGCATTTTGTGTGTGTGTGTGTGTGTGTGTGTGAAGAAGAAAGTGTGGGTAAGCGAAAGCACGTGTGTCCGCCGGTTCTACGGCAATGCCTTTTCTTTTTTTTATTATTATTTTTTTACTTAGTAAAGTGTCCTCCTTTTCAGAAACCCAAATCTGGTCACCCTAGCTACACATCATCTCTCATTTGTTGTGTTTTCTATAACTTTCTCTGTGCTGATTACTGCTTAAGGGAATTTAACCTCTGTGTGGCATTATAGATTTTGGGTGTAAACTTTCGAGTTCCTACACACAGAGTTTAAAAGAAAAAGTGCTGCAGATTATTTTTAAGGAATATTTTAGGATCATCTTAAAATACTATCTTTAAATTTTAATCTTTTACATCTTTAATCTTTAAACTTATTCTAAGAATTCTAAGGGACTGTGGTGCTTAGTGGTTACAGCATAGGACTGTGGACCAGAAGATCCATCTCTGCTAAACTGGCATCTTTGGTTCTTGAACAAGGCCCTTAACTCAAATTGCTTGGGTTGTAAGATTGTATTAGTTGTTAAGTTGCTCTGGATAAATGACTAAATGTAATTACTTATTATTACTGTCAATTAAAGGTAACATCACTTCATTTTCAAGATATGTTAACCATATAAAGAAGCTTTTAGCCGTATTTACCCATCACACAAAACTGACAGACTAGGGAACACTACACACTGTACAACACTTTTACGGTTATGTACCTCCTCTACGCTGGCACTCACCTTGGTAGTTCTTTTGCCATACAGTGGAACTTCAAATTTAGTCATTAATTTGTTCCATACGTTCCACTGAGTGCCAAAAATGACGAGTATCAAGTACAATTTCCCATAGGAAGTAATCCTTTCAAGAACCTCAGAAACATTATTTAAGGCATTATGCGCACTAATGGAATTATATTGTACAGATGCAGTGAAAATTAAAAACAACCCAGTGCAATGTTGGGTGATGCCCATATGCCCAGCATATGAGGAAGGTGGGGGATAATCACACTGAGCAGTGGTTATCACTGTTTTTCTTTTTGGTTGGCTGTTATCACTAACCTTCTTAGGACCCACTATGACTTTGCGCTAAAATACTGTACTGTAGATGTAAAAAAAGAAAAACAAAAGAATTACAGTATAGCCCTCCACTACAGTGAGACTTCTGATCCTGTGTGGTGACTGAAACGAGACACGCATTGCAATAAATACAATTTGAAGAAAGTGTCAAGAGGGCCAAACAATCTGCATTTTTTTTGTCTAAATCTTATATGTTGAGAACAGAATTCAACAAGTTCCATTGACTGCAAAGGTACAAACCATATTCCAAAAAAGGTGGGACATTAAACAAATTGTAAATAAAAACTGAATGCATTGATGTGGATATGTGAATATTTTATTCAGAATAGAACACAACTCACAGATCAAAAGTTTAAACTGAGAGAATGTATCATTTTAAGGGAAAAATATGTTGTTTCCAAATTTCATGCCAGAATCCAGATCATACAGGTGTGTTTATTAGCCTATGTTATACTACAGACCTGAGTATGTGTTATGTGTATGACAGTGCACTCATTTTATTTAATTAATCGTTATACCCACTTAATCCAAAGTAGGGTAACCAGCATCACCCTAGAACCAACTGCAACAGTAAGCTACATGAAGACAAGAGGGATCATTTCAAGCAAAAAAAATCTATTTCTACAACCCCTGGCAAAAATTATGGAATCACCAGTCTCTGAAGATCTTACTTTAGTTGTTTTATTTGTAGAAAAAAGCAGATCACAGACATAACAAAAAGATTTCAATTGGATTGAGATCCGGACTGTTTGCAGGCCATGATATTGACCTTGTGTCTTTCTTAAAGGAATGTTTTCACAGTTTTTGCTCTATGGCAAGATGCATTATCATCTTGAAAAATGATTTCATCATCCCCTAACATCCTTTCGATAGATGGGATAAGAAAAGTGTTTAAAATGTCAATGTAAACCTGTGCATTCATTGAAAATGTAATGATCCCCCCAGTGTCTTTACCTGACATGCAGCCCCATATCATCAACGATTGTGGAAATTTGCATGTTTTCTTCAGACTGTCGTCTGCATAAATCTCACTGGAACGGCACCAAACTAAAATTCCAGCATCATCACCTTGACCAATGCAGATTTGAGATTCATCACTGAATATGACTTTCGTCCAGCCCTCCACAGTCCACGATTGCCTTTCCTTAGCCCATTGTAAGCTTGTTTTTTTCTGTTTAAGTGTTAATGATAGCTTTCTTTTAGTTTTTCTGTATGTAAATCCCATTTCCTTTAGGTGGTTTCTTACAGTTCGGTCACAGGCGTTGACTCCAGTTTCCTCTCATTTGTTCCTCATTTGTTTTGTTGTACATTTTCTGGTTCAAGGCATATTGCTTTAAGTTTTCAGTCGTGTCGCTTTGATGTCTTCCCTGGTCTACCAGTATGCTTGCCTTTAACCACCTTCCCATGTTGTTTGTATTAGGCCAGGTTTTAGACACAGCTGACTGTGAACAATCTTGTACAACACTGCGTGATGATTTACCCTCTTTAAGAAGTTTGATAGATCTCTCCTTTGTTTCAATTGGCATCCCTGGTGTTGGAGCCATGATTCATGTCAGTCCACCTGTTGCAACAGCTCTCCAAGGTGGGATTACTTTACCTGCATACTAATGAGCAGATTTAATCTAATGCAGGTGTTAGTGTTTGTAATGAAAATTTGCAGGGTGATTCCATAATTTATTCCCTAATTTATTCCCTGTGGTTGTTCTAAAGATCTAACTGTTACTGGCTACCACAGTTTTCAGTTTTCTTGATTTATTTTAGTGGTCCGTAAAGCCAGAAAGTTGCCACTTGAAATGCCTTTAGTTTTTTGTCATGTCTGTGATCTGCCTTTTTTCTACAAAATTAGACAACTGAAGGAACATTCTCAGAGACTGGTGATTCCATAATTTTGCCAGGGGTTGTAATACATCTGAACACAGTAACTAAGCATATAATGAATTACACCAAAAACAATACTCTTGACTAATACCACGTGCCATGTGTGGTACTTCCATTCATTTTTTTTTTAAACTGTGTATTTTAAAGTAGTTGAAATCCTGTGCTTCTGCTACTGTTGAGGCTGATCAGAGTCATCAAAAAACACAAATAATACATCATCTGAAAGTGGAAGTGGGTGAGTCGTGTGACTAACAGAAACCCCCTTAGCCGCCAGTCAACGTGAACACATGAAAACACACATACACACAGGGTCTCACCATGTAATACTGGTGCATAGTATCACACAGTTATTGTGACAAGCCTTACAGTACATTATAAATACTGTAGACTAGTACAGTAGTAGTATAGACTACTATAGTACAGTACATAAGTCTTGATCTGTCATCGTACATACTGACCTGTAGTAACTTATTGACTTGTTTGGTCATGTGACTCCTGTGACTAATGTGGTCCAGAAAGTAATACATTATAAAGACAAACTGGCTGGTGTGGCATTTACCATTTCAAAATCACAGGACCTGGGATCAAGCCTAGGAGGTACGTTCAGGTCATGTCAAGCATCACTTGCATACATAACTGGCTATGTCTAAGTGAGGTGAGGTTGACTGCAAGACCACCCTTCTGCCACAACAACGTCTGTACAGTCCGATGATGAACTTTGTGGTTTAAATGTGAAAGAGAAAAGTGACTAAGCTGTGTACCGTAGTCTTTAACAAATAAGTAACAAGCACAGGGTGAGGACACAGTCTGGCTTTTTTGTGGTGAAAACATTTCAGTTGTGAAACAGGAAACCGAGAAGGTGCTAATGGAACGTAAAACCCTGGGTTGCTCTCAATCACTTCATGACTGCCTGTTTCAGCACATGACACACAGTTAAAAGAACCAACACCACACAATCTGGCAGGCAGTTACTTAAATCAATTATATATTTAAATGATAACTTAGCTCTGTGCAAACGTTTTAAGGATCAGCACATCATTTAACCATTTCTGCACACATGGCATAATGTCCTGTGACAAAAACACCAATAAGGGACTGGACTAAATACTGGACTATAGGCCAAAATGTCCAGAGTTCAAATCCTAACTCTGCCAAGCATTTACTGTTGGGCCCTTGAAGACAATATTATGGGTATGATATCACTATCATTTAATGTGATTAGAACTACTGGCTTACTCAAGGAACCGCTTGCCAGAAAAACTGGCAAAATGTGTTAATTATGTGCATCAGAAGAGAATGAACAAATACTCATTGTACAAAAGTATCTTTATAAATCCAGTAAATAACAGCATAATCTGTCATAAGTCTACTTTATTTTAGTCACAATAACTGCCCAGTTGTAAACCCCCCTCCTTTTGGAGTTTCCTGTAAAAATATATTAACAGGGTAACAAAGCATACAAATTATGAATAGTGTTCTTATGTAGATAAGAGATATTTGTCTGTCTTTAACAACTTGTAAAACATGACACAAACACTAAAATATTAAATCTATGGATTTGATGGACTAGCACTACTATTTACAGAAGGAGCATGAGTACACGAATAGTGAGGTGAGTAACCTATTTAGTGTTAAGCAATCAGTCAGAGTAGATACAGATATACACTACCGTTCAAAAGTTTGGGGTCACCTAGACAATTTTGTGTTTTCCCTTAAATCTCATACTTTTATTT